>PITA01013332.1:0-58003 GCA_004023965.1 Spilogale gracilis
CATGGAAACCTCTTGAAGAATGTGATGGCTTAGCTGAGTCTTGAAAAACAAGTAGCTATCATCCAGAAGAAATAGGTGTATATGTGGGGTGTGCAGGGTAAGGTGTGTGTGTGTGTGTGTGTGTGTGTGTGTGTGTGTGTGTGTGATATAGAGGAAGTGGTCAATAGCAATAAAAAGTAGAACATTTCCACTATATTCCATCTCTGTTGTTCACCTTCCTCTAATGCAGCTCACCTGCCCTTACAGTTACAGTCTGATCCAAATTGTAAGCTTGGCACCAAAACCTAAACAGCCACAAAACATGAGGTTGCCTGGGCCCCAAATACCCTCATTTTGAAATGTATCCCATTGGTGAGGCCTTCTGTTCTCAGTCCTACCTAATCCTCTAAACCTGCCTGGCCTGCCAGCAACTATGTGTTTCCTGGATGATTGATTGCTTCATTTCAAGGTCCTCTCTGGCCCCTTGTCTAGTTCTGCTTTCTATTTTATTCTGGGGTCCTGCCCGCAGTCATATCTACTTTTTACCTTCTGAATTCTGCCTCTCCCTGGTTGTTTATATTTCCAAATCCTATCCTGTTGTGAAATATGAAGTGGCACCATTCAATTACAGCTCTTTTTGAGTTAGCAATGAAAGTAAAGGATATTTTCCCCCCTCAGGCATGTTGTTGGATGAGTTCACTCATATTTGTTCTACTTCAAGCCGGTCTGTACCAGGCTTCATCTGATTACTTCATTCTGCAAGTGAGCCAAATACATAATTGAGTAGGTGTAACCACTGAGTTGCTAAGACTCTAGGGATTGTCATGTCTTTGTTTGGGAAAATGAGAAAAATGCACTATTGAAATATAATGCACAGGATTAACAACATATACAATGGTCTTTCCAACCTGCTTTTTCCTCTCAGAAACAAAATCAAACACATCAAAATGGTTACCTTACCTTCTTAAATGACATTGGATGTAAAGAAAAACATAGTAAAAGTATGTTAATTTCTGATTGAACATGTCAGTCCATCACTCTATCAGGCAAAAGGCTCTGACCCAACCATGCATCCATTGCCCCAAAGTAAAAATCCCACTATGCCCAAATAAATATGTTTTTGTTTTAGAAGTTGAGAGCCCACCCTCCCTTATTGTGGCAAGCACATCCTCTCCACTCTTATTCTCTGTGTCTGAATCTTGGATGGACTGAACCCACCTTCATTGGTAGTGGCTGGTTCATGGATGAATATGTGGTCGAATTTGGGCTAATGAGAGTTAGATCTAGGGCTTTCATTTGAATTTGTAAGAAAGAATCAATTTGTTACAAACTTGGATTTGGGATTCTATGTTATTTCTGAAAACTATTCTACCTAAGAATGAATTGGCCAACAAAAAGAAAAACAGAAAAAAAGAGCTGGGATATAAGGAGCCCTGATAATACCTTTGAGCCTGTGGATGTGGCCATGCATTGAAGTCAAATCTATCCTTGGTTCTTTAGGCATGTGAAACACTGCCTTTGTTTTATGCTTCTTTTTTTGTTTGTTCTTTTGAGACTGTTTGATTTAGATCCTTTGAAAAAAGTGAATGTAGAAGAGTCTCGTTTAATGAGCTTGAGAAATCTGCTCAACCCTGTCTTTACCATGGTAAGATCTCTTACTTTGGTCTTAATGCCCACTCCTTGCAATATATTATGATATCTTTATATGCTGTGTTAGAGCATCCGAAATAGTTTGCTTTAAAGGAGGGCTACATTTCATAAGCCTTCTCTGGTAACTTGTGATGTAAGGATGATGCATTTCCACCTACCTTTATGCACAGCAACCTACATGCAGAACTTGAATAAAATAGACTCTCCCCAAGGGTTTCTTCAACTCTAATGGATTAATTTTGTGAACCTCAACACTCAAGATCGGGTTTCAGTTTCCGACTTGATGAGAATTGCCACTACTTAACTCTGTCCATTTTTTTTTAATTTTACTTACAGAAGTTCAGGGCTCTGATCTGAGGCTTTTTCTCTAAACTGCTTTGATAGAGATGAATTTATTAAAGGTAGGAAGAATAGTATCATCTTTAGCAACACTAAAACCAAGTCATCAGAATCAAGAACTATCAAGAGTCAAGATTGATCTTCCAGACCAAGAATATAAAAGCAGAACTCAATTTGTGTTAACATTTAAGGGACTCGGGAGCTCATTGAGATTGATAACTAATGATCATATAGCTCTCATTTATGGGAAACTTTCTCTGGGCCCCTTATACGTATTATTTATAATCCCCACAGTATCACTACAAGGTAGCTATTATTAAACCCATTTTGTATGTGTCAGCCAACTTTTGCTATATATGAAACCACCCCAAAAATTAATGGCCTAAAAAAGCATCTCTTATGTCTTAAAATATTACAAATCCAAGGAGTAGCTCTTCTGGCGTGCATTAATTCAGCTGATCTCTGTCATCAACTGACATCTTGTCTAATACTATGGTCTTCACTTGCTTTATTCTCATGTCTGGTTGTTGCTAAGCTTTTGGTCAGAGACCCTCAGGTCTCCTCTACACGACTGCTCCAAATGGCTAGCTTTGGCTAATTCACAATGTGGCTTCAAGTTATCAAGCACAGCAAGAGAGGCAAATATCCAATGAGCAAGCACTTTTTAAGTCTCTGCTAGTGTTAAATTTCTAATGCCTTACTGACCAGAGCAAGTCACACAGCCATACCCAGATTAAAGATGTAGAAAAATAGAACCATGTTATGATAGAAAGAATAATTGCATTTCAAAACTGCATTTCAAAATGAAATGCATAAAGTGATAGGAGGAATTATTGTGGTCATTT
Organism: Spilogale gracilis; assembly: GCA_004023965.1. Lineage (NCBI taxonomy): Eukaryota > Metazoa > Chordata > Mammalia > Carnivora > Mephitidae > Spilogale > Spilogale gracilis. Next base: position 2,814 of record PITA01013332.1, read on the forward strand.
CAAAATAAAATGCATAAAGTGATAGGAGGAATCATTGTGGTCATTTCTTTCTTTTTTTTTTAAAGATTTTATTTATTTATTTGACATAGAGAGAGATCACAAGTAGGCAGAGAGGCAGGCAGAGAGAGAGGAGGAAGCAGGCTCCCCACTGAGCAGAAAGCCTGATACAGGTCTCAATCCCAGGACCCTGAGATCATGACCTGAGCCGAAGGCAGAGGCTTTAACCCACTGAGCCACCCAGGTGCCCTATTGGTCATTTCTGAAAAAAAAAAAAAAAAAACGAAAAAAAAGTTTACCAAGAAAAATAATTCCTTGAAAAGCATGGAGCTCAGATCAAAGCAAAAAGAATTTGACCTGAAAATATGATATTCTACATTTCATGAGACTGAATAATAAGTTGAAACAACTAAGGGCAGAGTTGTAATTCATCCCATGGAGAAGATCCTTACAAATCTATTCTTCCTGGAGGACTCCTTCTTCCATACCTCTTTTAGGCCTTCTTAATCAAACGAAAACTTCTATATATAGATGGCCTGTTGTTTACATGGTCTTTTTTTTTTTTTTTAAGATTTTATTTATTTGACAGAGAGAAACACTGCCAGAGAGGGAACACAAGCAGGGGGAGTGAGAGAGGGAGAAACAGGCTTCCCGCCGAGCAGGGAGCCCGATGTGGGGCTCGATCCCGGGTCTCCGGGACCATGACCTGAGCTGAAGGCAGTCGCTTAACCAACTGAGCCACCCAGGCGCCCCTGCATAGTCTTTGATTAATAACTCATCTGTAATTTTGTTCAATAACAAAAGTTCCACAGAAGAGAGACCCAAGCTAAAATGCATATAGGAACCAGGCAGGTAACATAAAGATATAAGCCAGACTGGAAATAGGACAACAGGGGATAAAGAATTTGGAGTAATATGACACATACCCCATTCATCCAAAGGTATTCAAGCTAGGAAGAAAATATAACACTGTGTCCCCCTGTAAAATCTCTCAAGTCCAGAGATAGCCAAGACCTACCTGTTTATGATCTCTGCCATATAAATACTGAACCATCTTTTAGTTGGAATTAGCAACATTCCAAGAGATATACTTTCCCCTAGAGTCCTGTCCTGTAACTAAGGTAGGGATGTATGGGAATCTGTCTACCTCTTCAAAAACAACCCCAATAGGCTTTTTTGTAGTGATGATATCACCGGTGTATGTACATCTTTCCAAAGTCACGGTTTTTGATGTATCCTTCAGGACGACTGTCTGTCCAGGAGGTCTGACAGGTGCTCAGGCTACATAAGACACCATTCTCAGCCCTGGAGATGAGGGTCAGGCTTCCTGAACCCTGCCAGGTGGAGGGAATTCCTACAACAAAAAGAACCGGAGGTTCCGTTTTTCAGCAGTCAAAGGGCAATGGAAAGCTGTGTATTTTTTCTCTAAAACTGTGAGAAAACCAGGCATTTAATATCACCATTCCAACGTCAAACCAATCAAACATTGGCAGTTTGGGATTGTTTTATTTTGAGGCTTTAGCTTATCTCCATGGGATAAAAACCTTTCCAAACTGGCTTTAACTAAAAATGTCATCAATCCCAGCTGCTCACTGGTTAGCAGAAAGCGTGGTAACAGAAGGCCCCTTTTGATAGCCCTCTTCCATAATATCATCCAAATTTGCATGGCAAAGATGTGAGAGCTATTTATATGTTGATCATTACAGTGCTGCAGTTTATATTTTTCCCAGCACAGTTGAAAATTATATTTAGAAAGGCTGACATCATCTTTAAATATATATTGTAGCTCTCATTTGGTGGAGCTGAGCTGTTGAAGTACATGCCACCTACTCAATTTCTCAGAAAAATGGCATAGATGTTTCACACATGGTTATATATAAACGTGAACACTGGCAGAGGACTGCCCTGGAACCTATAGGACTTCTAGGGAGTTTTGTGGGATTTAGTTTTTGCCTTCTTACTTTGTTCTTTATTTAAAAAGAAAGGCAACATGATGTCATTGTAAGAACATGGCTTTTGTAGCCACTAAATTCTGAATTCTGAACCTGGTCCTACAGCAAAGTAGCTGTGTGATCTTGGAAAAGCTTTTATGCACTGTAAACATCTGTATTTATCAATGATAACATGTGGCTGTGAATGCTCACCTGGGAAGTATTACAAATAGATTATGCAATACAGTTTACAGTTAATGAAAAAAAATGATTATCATGATTTAAGCATGTTCCCAGCAATGGAATATGTGCTTTATAGAGACTGTGATGTTTACTTTTCTGTGCCAACTTGCTTGAGCAACAGGCTGCCCAGATATTTTGTGAAACATTACTTTGGATGTTTCTGCATGGATGTTTTTGGATGAGACTAACATATAAAAAATAGACTGACTGAAACAGACTGCCCTCTCTGATTTGCATGGGCCTCATCAATCAGTTGAAGGCTTGAGTAAACTGACTTTCTGTCTAACTGCATTTGAACTAGAACATCAGCAGATTTTTTCTCTATCTTCGGACTGAAACATGCACTCCTCTTGGGTGTCAAGCCTGCTGACATTCAGGCAGGAATTATGCCATCAGTGTTGGTTTTCAGGCCTTCAGACTCCAACTGGAACTAAACCGTGGACTCTCCTGGGTCTTCAGCTTTGTTACTCACCCTGAAGATCTTGGAACTTGAACAGTTTCCATAATCATGTAACTAAATTCTCTCTAACTCTCTTTCTGTATCTGTACATCCATGGTATTGGTTTTTTTTTTTTTCCTGGAGAATTCTGATCAATGCATATATGCAGTTATGTGTTGAGTTCCCAAGAATAAATTATCAAGCCTTGACGATTTTGCTCTAATAGCTCTATTCTATTTAGCCCAGTCAAGAGATGGGAAAAATGAGAAGCAAATTAATATATTTTAAGGTCAAAAAGGTAATACATGGTGAAACCAGGACTGAAAATCTGGAAATCCAATACTATATTTTGCCCATTTAATTCCTATTTGCATTGTCTATGGGTTGTATATTAGACAGAAGTGAGCTTCTGCTCCAGGACTGAGAAGTTGTTGGGAACCTGATGCTGCTACAAGGAAAGAGAATCAAGTATACTGTAAGATACCAGCATATCTCATGGAGACCTGTGAGCAGCCTCACACTGCATTGTGGTAGAGTGCAGAGCAAGCTTGAAACCTATAAGCATACCTCTATGGAGTGTAGTTGGGACTGGGAAACGTTTTGGTTTCCTTAAACCATCAACCTTTACCCATAAGCTAACTTGAACCTAGAATCTGACTTCTGATACCAATTAGATTTGTGTTTGAAATCCTGTGGCACATCTGAATGATCATGGCCCTAGGGGGATATCCATGCCTTGAATGGCATCTAAAATGTGGTAATTCTGTAAGAAATCAGATTTAGAACAGTATTTTCCTTATTAGCATTTAAGTATCCTACTCCAAAATTTCCCAAAAAGAGCTTCATGGCTTAGAGTGATTAAAAATTCACATATTGTTTAATGTAATTGGCACTTTTACATTTCATATGAGAAGATCCAGTTGGTCCAGATAAATATACCTTCTGGAAAGATGATATGACCACCATGTTTGATAACTTGAGACCTCAAAAGGACACTTAGCTATTGCATATTGCTGAATTTAACTATTATAAAAAAATTTTCAAAAATTATTTTCCCACAAATGGAAATAAAAATACAGCTGCAAGTGCCAGGGGTAGTGAGATGACATGTTGTTTTTTATAAGCTAGCTGGCAAAAATTCAACTTTCATAAGCACATATGCCTGTCTCAGCTTTTAAGGAGTCAGTTTTATGTTTCGTACCGTTCTTTTTTCTTGCCTATTAAGCAAGTCTCAGTTTGAGCCAAGATCAGTTTTTATATGAAGCTCAAAGGTAAGTCATTTTATATAATATTTGCATAGGCATAATTGTTTCCACACACTCCATCACCGCTACCCCCCGGACTACATAGCACCATAAAACTAATCGACTTGAAACCTCACTCTCAACATGTCACACCCTTGTTCAAAAAACAGTTTCTATTTCATTAAATCAAAATGTTTCATGCTGGTATTCATAGTCCTCAATAACCTGACCCCATTTTCCTCGATGGTTATAATGAGAATAATATCTTTCTTAAAAAAAAAAAAAAAAAAGACTATTTCTTTTTGCCTTTCTTTTTGACTTCCCTAAAACAGCACGTCAATAAACCACTCTGTCTTGCCTTCTCTAGTTCAGAAAAAAAAATGAGAAATAAATATGGGAACAAAAAGATTTTGATCAAAATGTCAACCTCATTATTAAAAGTATAGATATGGAGAAAAACATGACTTGTAACTATTGTCATGTATTCAGTTTCTCTCTCTTTTACTCTTATTTAACCACCAAAACTATAGACACTCCCTTGCAGGGGCGGCCTCAGCCTTGTTTAGCTCACTACACCAAGGAAAGGTACCATAATTGGCCCTCTCAGGAGAAGGCTGAAGCAAAGAAATGAGAATGAACAAAGCCAGGCTTACCTGCTTCTTTCTCCCACATTCACTGAAGCTGGTAGTGTATATATGGTAGGTGTGAGTAGAAAGAAGACAGGTTTTTCTTATTCTATCTCTGTATGAGTTTTCTATTGCTTTGGCACAACTGGCCACAAACTTAAGTATTTAAAACAACACATTCATTAACTTGAAAGTTCTGTATGTCAGTCCAACTCAGGGCCATAATGCTGAAATCAAGATGTTGGAAAGACTGGGTTCTTATCTTGACATTTGGAGGGAAAATTCACTTCTAAGCTCATCCTTGTTGGAAGAACTCAGTTCCTGCTGGTTGTAAGACTAAGGTCCCCATTTTCTTCCAGGCTGTCAACAAGGAGCTACACTCAGTTCCTACAGGTCAACCTCGCTCCTTGCCCTGTGGCCCCTCTATTTTCAAATCAGCAATGGTACATCAAATATGTCCTGTGCCTTGACTTTCTGACTTCTCTGACTCTGTCCTCTAGACCTAGATGTTAAATGAGCTTTTTATCTATGAACAGCTTTAGATTTATAAAATTATTATGAAGATAATATGGGGAGTTCCTGTATACCACAAACTCACATTCCTTAATTATTAATATCTTTCATTAGCATGTTATATTTGTCAAAAATAATGAAATAAGTTGATATATGGTAATCAATTAAAACTATATCTAATCTGATTTCCTCAGCTTTTCTCTAGCATTATTTTTCAATTCTAGAATCTCATCCAACATGCCACATTACATTTAATCTTCTCAGTTCCCTCTTGGCCATAACAGTTTCTCAGACTTCTACGGTTGGGATGTCTTTAATAATTTGAGGATACTGGTCTGGTATTTTGTATAATATCCCTCAGTTAGGATTTTTTTTCCCCGCTAGACTGTGGTGATATGTTTGTAAGTGGAAGACCACAAAGGTAAAGTGCTGTTCTCATCACATTTTATTGAGAGCACATGCTTCCAATACGACTTACCACTATTGAGGATAACATTGTTCCCTTAATTTGAGAAAGTTATCATCAGTAAAGTCACTCTATTTCCCAGCATCCCCTTTCCATACTGAACTCTTTGGAAATAAGTGACAATGTGCAGTGATCCTACAGAGTTGCCCATTATACTCTACCTCCTTAAATGTAGATTGACAAAAGTTATTTGGAAACCTTATGCACAAGACATTTGTCTCTTCTCTATATATTCAGTAATTTATATCAGTATGGACTCAAGGATATTTATTTACTACTTTGGATTATAATTATCTATGTAACTAGTCATCATCTAATTTACTTGAATTGTTCCAGCTATAGCCATTGAGAGCTCCTTCTGTTGGCTCCTACATCTCTTATCTCCCTTTCTTATAGTCAATTCTTCTATATAACAAAACTTAGTACTAAGAGTGAATTCCATCATATTTCTAGTCTCAGAAATCATACAGAGTGTGTACACCAAATAACAAGAAATCTTTGGTCCACCTTACAATTTTGTCTACCAAAATCTCCCTCCTAAGAAGTGAAGTACAAAGTAATTAAGTCCTATAAATCCTGATAATTGAGAAATAATTTTTCTCCACCTCAATACAATGCACTCATATTGTGGAGAAAAAGAGGACTTCCCTATGTCCCTGTATATTTATTCTTGGGGATTTACTGTTAAGTCATTTCCTCCCCCATTTTAGGCATATCCCACATTTAGTGTATCAGCAATCCTTACTGTCTCTGTGTTCAAACATAACTCAACCTTTCCACCTTATTTCTAGGGTCTAAGTTACCATCTTATTTAACTAACAAATTACTACAGCTCCCAGTACTATTTATCTCCCTAGAACAGTTGCAAATACTGAAAAAGATTAAAACTACAAAACAGGAGCACCTGGGTGGCTCAGGTTAAACATCTGCCTTCAGTTCAGGTAATGATCCTAGGGTCCTGGGACTGAGCCCCATGTTGGGCTTCCTGCTCAGTGGGAAATCTGTTTCTCCCTCTCCCTCTTCCTGTCCACCCACTTGTGCTCTCTCTATAATAAATAAATAAAATCTTCAAACAAACAAACAAACAAAAAATAAAAACAAAGTTGGTCAAATCCCTACTCTGTCCCAAATCCTCCAATGGCTTCCTAAAGCTGTTAGAATAAAATCTGAAATTCTTATCCTAGCTTATAAAGCTTCAAATCAGTTCTTTGAACACTATCTGTGGACAAAGACCAGTCATCCCACCAACTCTATGCAGAGAGTGCCAGTGCATATCTCCTCCAACAGGGACTGGCCAAGTAAATTCAACAACACCTGTGCATGACCATATTGTGTTCAATGACATGAGTCCACTGATCACTGTTTAAATGTTATGCAATTTCAAGTTGCTATAAACATCTTTAAATGCTTGCTTTCAATTTTATAGTCATGGAGGGCTGGTAGTTCAAAGTTGGATGTGGTTAGTGGACCACACTTTGATTAGCACTGCTCTCATAGTCTGATGCCTGGCCATCTCCTTCCCTCCTGCCTTCCCATTGTCAGCCTCTCTCCAGCAAATCTCACATTTCTGCACTCTCTGTAACACAGTTTTAGTGTTCTGATGCTAATCGGTATTTTAGCAGCTTAACACAACACATCTTTATTATCTCACAGTTTCCATGAGTCAGAAATCCAGGCATGACTTATCTAGGTCCTCTGCTTAGGGTTTCACAATGTTGTGAACAAATTCTCAAGACTTTGGAGTCTTCTTCCAAGCTTATGTGGTTATTGGAGGAATACAGCTCTTTGAGGTTGTAGGACTGAGACAAGACCTGCAGCTCTTAAACATACCTCATACTTCTTGGATAAATGGACCTCTCCATACGTAGCTACAAAGCTTGCTTCTCAAGGCCAGCAAAAGGGAGTCTCTCACTGTAGTCTGCTAATACAGAGACTTATATAATGTAAACATGAGAGTTACATACTACGATTTGTCATAAAATGTAACTTGATCAAGGAAGCCACTTCCCATCAACTTTGCTATATCCATTTGTTAGAAGCAACTCACAGATCCACATCCATTCAGCAGGAGGAGAATATATAGTCATGGATACCAGGAGATGGGAAATCACTGGTACTCACTTTGTCATCTGTCCAATGCACACTGAGTTTACCTTTGTACTTGATTTTCCCCTCCCTAAGGACTTGCCTCCTCCTTTCATTCAGATCTCAACTCACATGCTTTTTTCTGAGTTCTTCCCCAACTTTGTTTCCTAAAACAGTGGTTCTCTGTCCCTTACTCTATTTTTCTCTTAGAGCATGAACCATACTCTGACACTAAATGATTGTTTAAAATCAGATTTCTTCATTAAAATGTAGGTTGCTTTCCAAGCTCTAAGAAATGGACCTGCCATGTAGTACATGCTCAAAAATATTTATTGAATGAATGAATCAGTGAAAACTGTTAGTTCACAGAAATGATCACCAACATCTAACTTGATCCACACATTTTTACAGTAGATTATAAACAATATAAGTTGTTTTCATCTTTAATCTTATTTCTGTTGCAAGATTGCAAGTAGAAACAGCATGAAAGAAAAGAAATCGCACAGACTTTAGAATAGTACAGACTGAATTAAAATTCAGATTATTACTACCTTTGTGATCCAAGAGATTAATTTCTATGAATTTCAGTTATAAAGCCAGAAAAAAACAGTATATTATTTCCATCAAGTAGATTTGGATTAGATCATAGACACACTACATATTAGTGTAACTTAAGATGAGATTCTCAGGTCTTTGGAAGCACAACTACCTTATTTGTGAAATGGGTATGGTAATAATAATAACAACAACAATAATTTCTCCCACATAGGATGACTGTGTGGTCAAATGAGCAAATGAGAAAAGCACCTAGGTTGGTGATGAGCATATTATTTGCACTCAGTACAGGTGAGCTTTTGTTAATATCTATGCTTTTGCAACTATCAATACAATATACATTATTATATTAGCAAATCAATATAAAATCTGTAGTGCACAGTATGTTAAATGGTATCCACTATCTTTCTATATCTTTTATTTGGACATGTAGATGTAGAGTATAATAATAATATTGATAACTACCTTTTATGGACAAGTTCTAAACAGCTGGTTTATAGCACATGATCAAAAAGCAGGTATTGACATTCTCTATGTAGCTAACTACATGTAATTAACTATTTCTAGGTAACACTGAGGTAAAAATAAATTACTATCCACATGCTTTGAACTATGGGAGTCGCTGTTCAATGTATATATGGCTCCTTTATGCAGCATTCTTCTTAGAGTTAGCAATATTGTTCAGTACACTAAAAATATGTTCAGAAGATAGGTCTCATTTTATGTCATTTGGACCACAATCAAAACACACACAAAATATTTTTATTACTTTTTAAGATTTTGCATATATCATCTCACAATGTTTCTATGTAAAGATAGTTTAAAGAACAAATTACAAGAGACTTTTATTTGTTATTAAGCTGTATGAAACACTCAAAATCAGCATTTTTTTTATTTTTTATAATAATTTATTTTTTCAGTGTTCCAAGATTCATTGTTTATGCCCCACACCCAGTGCGCTAGATAATACATGCCCTCAAGACCCACCACCAGGCTCACCCATCCCATCCCCCTCCCTTCCAAAACCCTCAGTTTGTTTCTCAGAGTCCAAAGTCTCTCATGCTTCATCTCCCTCTCTAATTTACCCCAGTTCACATGTCCTTTCCTTCTCCTACTGTCCTCCATGTTATTCCTTATGCTCCCCAAGTAGGTGAAACCGTATGATAATTGGCTTTCTCTGCTTGACTTATTTCAGCATAATCTCCTCCAATCATAATCTAAAAGATATAGTTTCCTTTTTTTTACTATCTGATTATTTAGAATCCGTGAAATTCTCCATTACAACCTAAAATACTATTTCATAAAAAAATGAATATTCTGACAAGAAACTCTCTCAATATACCTTGTTGTGGAGTATTTTATTTTATTTATTTTATTTTATTATTTATTTGACAGAGAGAAACATAGCTAGAAAGGAAACACAAGCAGGGGGAGTGAGAGAGGGAGAAGCAAGCCTCCCGCCAAGCAGGAAACCCAAAGTGGAGCTTGATCCTCTGATTCCTGGATCATAACCTGAGCCGAGGGTAGACGCTTAATAACTGAGCCACCCAGGCACCTATGTTGTGGCGTTTTGAAATGAGAAACATTGCAAAATAAAATTAAGTTGTTATTTAAAACAAAGCAACATGTAAAAATTGAATCTAGAACTTTAAAATAAATATGATGATTTAACCACCCAGGGGAAGTAATTATTTAATGTGATTTTAAAAATTATAATTTTACGGGGCACCTGGGTGGCTCAGTTGGTTGGGCGACTGCCTTCAGCTCAGGTCATGATCCTGCAGACCCAGGATCAAGCCCCACATCAGGCTCCCTGCTCAGCGGGAAGCCTGCTTCTCCCTCCCTCACTCCCCCTGCCAGTGTTCCCTCTCTCGCTGTGTTTCTTTCTGTCAAATAAATAAATAAAATCTTTAAAAAATAATAATAATGATTTTATGATTTTTCCATAGTGGAATATAATTTAGAATGAATAAGACTTCCAAGTAATCCTAAACAGCATTCAACACTGTACTATTTTTTTTTTTAAATAATGGTAACATTACATTGGAACCACACATGAGGGCACATGTGTACATTCACTCCAAAATTTCAAATATATAATTATGTTAATAGCTGAGGTTAATATTCTCAGTGTACAAAAAAATGAAAATACTATAAATAAAAATATGTCATGTTAAACCTAAATTTGAAAATATCAGTGGGGACACAAAGTTTTTTATTTTGGCTTTTGTTTTTAAATATGTACTTCTTAGCTCTGCCTACCGGAAAAGCCTAAGAGCTACAACAACACAATAGCTATAAGAGCACCAAGCATCCTGATTGTATTTGTCCATATAATATAGTCCATCAAAAAGAATGAGCAATCTTTGGAGAGTGGTTGATTTCAAGTCTCAAGAAGGAAATGTCCAAGAGAAGTGTGGGACTCCCTGTACAAAATGCAAGAAAGCTCTTAAAATCTAACATCATTTCAAAAGGGTCCAAGAGCAAGTATAAAGTGTCTCTTATTGGTCCTAAATGAAAAATGTCAGCATATAACAGCAATATTAATAGTATTAACAATAATAATATTAATGAAACTAATAAATACAACTACCGTAGTGTTACCCAGAAAAGATAGGAAGAAGGAAGAAAGAAGGGAGGGAGGGAGAGAGGGAGAAAATTCATGGCTACCATTCAAAGTTATTAGGACATCAATAATTTCTCTAAAAACAGTCATTTTTTAAGGGAAATAATTAATTTCTTATGTTTTTTTTGAGGGCAAACTGTATTTTGATGTCACCAAATAGATTTTTTGATGAGAAGGAGTTCTTTTTAGGAAAGCCTAGCTAATAAATAAAGTTAGACAGAATTCAAAAATCACCATTTGGCAGCCTCTCATAAAGTAATTAATATAGGCAATCATCATCAGCAGATGAAAGCGTTAGATGAATACTGATGGTGAACTTTATAATGGAGTCATCGAGCAAACTGGACCCACTGATCCCCACAGCCTCACCAAATTAAGATAAATAGAAATATATGTGTTTGATGTGAGCTATCAGTTATATTCTTTTAAAAGAACAGAAAGCATGGATCTAATTAAGCCTCTAGAGTTAACTTTCATTCTAAGACACAACTCAGAGAGTGCCTGCAATGTCAATGATATGGAGAGTGCCCAGGTGGCTCAGTTGGTTAAGTGATGGACTCTTAACTTTGGTTCAGGTCATGATCTCAGGGTTGTGAGATTGAGCATCCAAGAGGGCTCTTCATTGAGTGTGGAGCCTGCTTAAGTTTCCTCTCTCCATCTGTGTTTTCCCACCTTCCCCCTGCTTGCATGCATTCTCTCTCTCTCTCTCTCTCAAAAAACAAAACAAACCAAACCAAAACAAACAACAACAGAGTCAACGATGTGGGAAAAATCGGAGGGATGCTCCAACTAATTATAGTGATAGATCTCATTTGGATCCTGATATGAAAAATTGAGTGTAAAGACACATTTTGTTATCATTTATGAAGAACAGTGAATATGGACTTAATATTAAATGTATATATGGAATTACTAATTGCACTTAGTTATGATACTGTGATTTGTAAGAAAATGCTTATTTTCCACATATTATTAGTGAAACAGAGGAAGGTGAAATGACATATAATGTCTGATTTGCTTTAAAATAAATCAGTACATAGGATTTAAAAAAAAAAAACCAAAAGATGATACCTGGATGGTGCAGTTGCTTAGGTGTCAGACTCTTTGTTTCATTCAGTTCAAGTCATGCTCTCAGAGTCTTGGGATAGAGCCCCACAAAGGGATCCGTGCTCAGCTGGGAGTCCACTCCAGATTCTCCCTCTGTGTCACCCTCTGGACCTCCACTGGCTCATGCATTCTCTCTCTTTCTCTCTCTCTAAAATAATGAGTAAATCTTAAAAAAAAAAAAAGGACAAGAGACAAGAAGAAGAAAAAAAATAAATGTGAGACAATCTCTATAATTGTTAATATATAATAATATGTGGGAACATTATAATTTCATTTATTTTCAAGTATATTCAATACATTTCATTATAATTAAAAGGAAAAAGGAAAACCCCTGCCTCTGCAGCTTGTGGACCTTCCACTAGAGTTTTCTGTTCTTGGGTATTACATATCTGACTGGAGGATCCAAACGCTATCTTGGTCTTTGCTCCTCATATGCTCCCTGCTTTCCTGACTCCTTCTTTAGTCCCAGAAACCACACCACAATTATTCTGCTGCTTTTGCTTCATCCTGATTTCAATTCTTGAGTATTTTGAGTTGTGAGAGCATCACAAAGCTTAAAACTAGGGTCTGAAGTTCTGCTCCTTGTACATAGTTAGGACTGCTTCATGAATGGTGAGAATTAAAAAGAATGTACTGAAGTCCAGAAGGAGAGAAAAATTTGTGCTTTTAAAAGGTAAGATTTGTCATTCCAGGTGGACAGAGAAAGAAACACAATAACCCAAAGGCCTCTGAGCCCTGTGTGCTTTGGAGATAATCAAGAGACTTGCCTGATTATTAATTATAATAATTATATTAGTAACTAATATTGAGTTCAGTTTATATTAGAACTTGAATAAGATCCTTATACTCAATCTCACTTACTTCTTGTAATAATTCCACAAGCGAGTCAATATTAATGTTCATATTTTGCAATGCTTAATTAACTTACAAATGTAAAACAACTACAAAGTGAAGGAGTCAGGATTTGTCCTCAGATCTGACTCCACATTCTGCTAAAAAATAGAAAAAAATAAGGGTGTACAGCGTCTAGGTTGGTTAAGTATCTGCCTTCAACTCAAGTCATGATCCCAAGGTCCTGGGATCTCTGAGCATTGAGCTCCCTGCTCAGCAGGGATCCTGCTTCTCCCACTCTCTCTGCCCCTCCCCCACAACTCATGCACACACGCTCTCTCCCTCTCAAATAAATAAATAAACAAATAAAATAGTTTAAAAAAAGAAATAGAAAAAATCCCTCCCCTGCCCTGCCCTTTCCTCTGTTACTATTGATTGATTTACTCTCTGCTATGTGTTGGATGCTGTGACAGGAGTAAGAGGATAGGGAATAATATGACCTGGTTTGGAACTTTTGGAAAGTTCAAAATTGTAGCAGGGGAACCTGACACATAGATAATCAGAAAGCGATATTGTAGGTGTTAAAACTGAGATGTACAAATTGGTTATAGTCTCATTTTAGATAGAGGTCTAAAATGGAAGTGTTAATAAAAGGTGGAACGGAGGGAAATACTAACTGTGGGAAGCTGGGAAGACACTTTATAGAGGATACAGGGTATGAAAAATGAGCAAGACTTCAGCGGGGCGGAGAGTAGCAAAAAATAGCAAGACAGTCACTGGCATGCAGAGGTCAGGCCTCAGAGGGCTGGGGTGAGGCTGTGGCCAGGTATCTGTGACTCTAAGGTGGCTGGGATCTAATAATTATGGTTTCACCCAGGATGTCAGATTGTCCTCACTTTCTTCTAAGGCAGAGGAAATATACAGCCAAATATATTAGAAGAAGGTGGCCAGTTTCCACAAAATTTTACTACATTCTCTGGCCAGTGCCCAATCTTGAGTATGAACTTTGTGGTAAACTATTAAAAAAGGGTATTTCTTTGAAACAATTCTTTTTTATTTTTTTTCCAGTTTAACTAACTATATACTTAGTCTCTATTTTTGTCTTGGAATTTGAAAGGAATGCAAATCACCACATGGGTTTCTAAGTAAGTAGTCCCTTCAGAATGCCACCTGAGCCCCTTGGCAAGCACATGGCTTCTCATGATGACAGCCCTGGATGTGGCAGATAGAGGAACTAATAGTGATTGCTAATTCCAAACCCTTTGGAAGTTTCCAAGCTGTCTTTGGCATCTGTTCCATGCATACTCCGCTGGCAGCTAGGGAGGAAGGGATTTTGAAGATACTATTAACATTTTTTGTCAATTAAGAAATGTGTGATCAAATAATTGCCCTAAGCTACTCAAGATGGCCCACCTCAGAGAGCTGGAAGAAAGCAATAGAAGTCTGTCTATACTTAGGAAAACAGCTTACTTATGGTATGGTGTTGAACGGAAAATCTACATTTTGAAAGATTTTTAGGGGTTTGTTTGTCCACATGGCTTGGGAAAAAAAATCTGCTTATTTGAACATCCCTTACCTAATCCACGTAGCTGGCAAAGTAAACCATTCTATTTTCTCCGTATATATCATGGGACGCCCTACTTCAGTGCCTGTATTGGTGCTCCTTCCTCCACAGGGGAAACCTGTTCCTCCATTTTCAACCTTTTTAAATGTTATTTGTGTCATCCACACCAGACTTAAATCCTGATTTTGCCATTTAACTGCTGAGCGACCTTGGGTAAATCCTGAACCTTTTTATGCCCCAGTGTCCTCAATAGATACACGAAGATATTGACTGCTCTTAACACTAAGGATGGTTGTAAGGGTTAACAGAGATAATGTCCACGAAACACTTAGAACATAATAAATGTTTCATAATCACCTATTATTTTAGTATAACTTATTATAATATTAGTAGCTTGCTCTATTGTTGGCACTATCATAAATTGCTTTCTCATTCTCTGTAAAAGTTATCCTCTGCCTGCTCTTAATTCCCATTGACAAGTACCTGCATCCTTATGATTGGGTGCATCATTTTTTACCTTAGGTATCACTTAACATATACATTGTTTCCCCTGTAACTTCTGGAAGCTGGGCCCAATATTTGATTCACCTACATGTCCACATTTTCTAGAACGGTGATATGCTTAGAGAAACTACTTACTTGTTTGTTCATTTAAATATTTATTGAATAGATATTTTATCTCCTTCACATTTTGAAAGTGATAAGCAAATAACATGTCCATGTAAGTTAGAAGGTGAGGCCATCAACTACTCTTGCTTAGATGGTCTTCAAGTTCTCCTGATGGACCGCCTTGATTTCAAACCTGGCCTCTCCAGCCACACTGCTTGTACAGAATAAATTTCCTAAGGCACAAATCTGATGGAATGACTCCCTTGATTTATTTCCTACAGTGGTGTTATATGGCTGGTCCAAACTTCAGCATTGCCTCGAGGAAACTTTGTAATATTCTGACCCTGATCTCTCTTTTCCAGCTTCATCCCACTCTCTTCACCTCCTGCAATATGTAGTACCCAAACTGGACTACCCAAAATGTGACAGTTTCCAGACTCTCTATGCCCCTTTTTCTATGTACCTTTCTTTTTGTCTGGAATAAACTCCTTACCACTTTGCATGCTCATCCAGCTTTCTGTGACTCATCCTTTAGAATACAGTTTAAATGTCACCATGTTACCTCACTGAGAAAGCCTTTCCAGTTCCTCTCTATTTTGGTAACTGTATGTGCTGTATTTTGTCCTGTATGTGCTGTCTTGTTACCTTCTGTGTATCTCTATTATAACACTTAAGCAAAGTATTCAAATTTATTATCTTACATACAGGTTTCATATCTCAGATAGTAACATTCTTGAATGTTAAAGCTCTCAACCGTCCTCTTCATCTCTGTGGATTTCCTTCTGAGAGGTTTTAGACCTACAATGACCCAGAATTATCTTACTACTTTCTGTCCACATATTCACCCATCCCCTGTCTCATTTTTAGTTAATATCAAACTATATAAAGTTTCTTTCAGACACCAACCTATTCAATGTTTTCATATGGTTTACCCTTCCCATAAAACCTTTTCCAATTGTATTTTATTGCTCAATACTTAACTTCTTATTCAGAGTTATCTCAGGGATGATTTCCTCTAGGAGACTTTTATGAACACTCAGTTTGGAGTAAGTACCCTTCTATGTCCTCTGACACATGGGATATGTATGACTTCGACTTCCTTTATGAGCCCATTCATATTTTCTTCTGAAAAAAATCTACTGACCTCCTAGTGCACATCTAGTGGTCTTTTAGACCATTGTCAACCTTGGCACTATTGACAGTTCAGACCAGGTAACTCCTGCACTAGATACCTATAGCATGCATTCCTGCTCCTATTGTGAAAAAAAAAAAAAAATCCAAACATTGCAAAATGCCACCTATGGGCAAAATCATCTTCAGTTGAGAACTCTGCTTTAGAACCTAAGGTCAAAACAGATTTCCTTTCTTTGCTTACAATGATGGATGGATATTTAATCCATTGAAGGCTACATTTTTTGTGTATGGTGTTATTACTGATAAAATGTATATGATTAGAACTTAGGTACATGAATCCTTTCTCCCCATTAGTGCCCTTTCATCTTACTTCAAAAAGGGTCTTCTAGATTAAAAAAAAAAAAAGAAAAAATCAAAGCTTTTTATTTGATGACAAATACACAAGTCAAGAACCATAAAGTATTTTAACACCATCATAAGTAGTAGGCAATAAACACCAAGGATGGATAAGGAAAATTAATCTAAAAATGTTGCCAAAAAGTTGAGGATAGGGGCAAGCAGTTCTATTCACTTAATGTTATTTTTTGCATCCACATCAATAGTCCCAAGCACATCTGTATTATTTCTTGTATCTTTTAAATCCTAAATCATAATATGAATTAAACCTATTTCCTCCATGGAAACTTCTGTCCATGGAAACTAGATGATCATTAATTTTTCAATTTAACTCAATATAACTGAGTTTTATGCAATTCAACATCTTATAGACACTCTTCTGTATGCCAAACACTTTAACAAAATTTTAGGACCTTGCTCAAGGTACTTACATTCTGCTGGTTTTCTAAGATCTGAAGAAAGACTAGAGTCAGTGGAGTAGTTGTGTGTGTATTTGTGGGGAGAGTAGTTAGTCTTCATGGTTGTAAAGGTTTCTCAGAGCAAATAATACAGACAGTTGATTTTGAAGAATGAGTAGGAATCTTTCAGGTAGACAAGCAATGAGAACGTACCAGAGGATGGCACTAGAATGTAAATCAATGCATGTCTTTCTTCTTAAAAATTATCTTGCTACAAGAAACACAGCAATGTAGGGGTTTTAAATTCTGGTATGAGCTTCTTGGTACTTAGAGAGTTAGTTACAAACATTTTCTAGAAAAGAAGAGGTCTATTGATTATGCTTTGAGTTACTCTGTTGTAGGCACAAAGAATAATGTATATGGACCTGGGCCACAATATCATTTTAGTAAGCTTATCTATCAAAATTTCTGAGACTCTAAACTAGGGTACAACATTGAGTATGATGAAGGTAGAAAATGAATTGGGGGGGGGGCGCCTGGATGGCTCAGTTGGTTAAGCAACTGCCTTCCGCTCAGGTCATGATCCCAGAGACCCGGGATCTAGTCCCACATCGGGCTCCCTGCTCCGCAGGAGGCCTGCTTCTCCCTCTCACTCCCCCTGCTTGTGTTCCCTCTCTCTCTCTGTGTTTCTCTCTGTCAAATAAATAAATAAAATCTTAAAAAAAAAAAAGAAAAGAAAAGAAAAGAAAAAAAAGAAAAGAAAAGAAAAGGAATTAGGGGGAAAACAAACAAACAAAATATTTCCTACCTAGAGTGAATAGGGTCCATAGCCTGACATTTTTCTGTAAGTTGAGATTTGAATGAAGCGTATATGAGAATGCTCCATATGGTCTTCACAACATTTTATAAATCTAAAACTATCCGACAATAAAATGTTTATTTACCAAAAAGACAGAAAACATCACGAAAAGGAAGAATAGCAAGACCCACCATAAAAGGTCAGCAGAACAGGATTGTTAGGTCAGGTAGGGCATGGAAAAACTGGAAGAGGATGAAGTTCCCTGTGTTTTTGCAATTATGGAGCCCTATCCTTAGGCCCTCCATCATCCCCTTCTTACCACGTGTGCCCTTGCTCTCACTTCCTCTTATTACTAATTAGGTTGTTTTATGTGAATTTCAGCATGTAATATTTCATATTTAATAACCCTGCATCAGAAGAAATGGGAAGGCAAAAGGGCTGGAATTTATTGCCAGGTGTTCTGGAAAGCATCTGGGGCATTTACAGTGAGCCCACAAAATTCCTCAATACCCTGAGGAATCTACAACCCACACTTTCAGGAATCCAATAAGTTTCAGCTGAGAATCTTATAAATACCACAGGACAAGGCCCATACCCTGATAAAGCTCATTGGCTGGATATTCAGGAGACAGGAAGTTAACATTCAGGGGTAGCCATAATTGGCCTTTGCATTTAGCACCTTGTTAACATAAATTGAGGAAGTTCACACCTCTAATCTCTTGTTACTAATGTCAGCCTGTTAGAATCTGAGCTCAATAAGATGAGGTTGGCTTGCTAGGGAAGCTTATTTTTTTCAACAGGAGGAAAGGAATCTAAACGTTTTGACTGATAGACATGCAATCTGACATGGGAGGTATCTTAAATTTGGAGGGCAACTTGCAAAGCTAAAGGTTAAAGTCAAAAACTACTAAGGTTGTCAGTCAGATTCTCTGTGATTTTTATCATTTTCATTCTCTTTTTCCTTGTACCTTATAATAGAGCCAAACTGCTTAATATGATGCATCCAAATACAACCTGTGCTTTCTCTCTTGTCTTTGATCATCATGTCGAGTACCATTTCCTCCTATCAATAAAAGTCCAAATCCCCCTACACCCTAAGATTTGTATTCAAATTCATCCTCTTTTTTTTTTTTTTAAGATTTTATTTATTTATTTGACAGAGAGAAACACAGCGAGAGAGAGAACACAAACAGGGGGAGTGAGAGAGGGAGAATCAGGCCTCCAGTGGAGCAGGGAGCCTGATGCGAGGTTTGATCCTGGGACTCTGGGATCATGACCTGAGCTGAAGGCAGTCATCCAACCAACTGAGCCACATAGGCACCCCTGGACACTATCCTTTAAGGAGCTGTTTGCCTGGGGTGCCTGGGTGGCTCAGTGGGTTAAAGCCTCTGCCTTCAGCTCAGGTCATGATCTCAGGGTCCTAGGATCGAGGCCCCCATTGGGTTCTCTGCTCAGCAGGGAGCCTGCTAGAGAGCCTGCTTCCTCCTCTCTCTCTCTCTGCCTACCTTTGCCTACTTGTGATCTCTCTCTCTCTCTGTCAAATAAAAAAATAAAATCTTAAAAAAAAAAAAAAAAAGGAGTTGTTTGCCTGATGGTGGCCCGATCTGGGGCTCGATACCAGAACTCTGGGATCATGAACTGAGCCGAAGGCAGACACCCAATGACTGAGACACTAAGGTGCCCCAAATTCATCACTTTTTAAACACATCCAAGAGATTTAAGTACCTTTATTTCTTTGAAGTCTTCTTTACTCCTTCAGATATCATTGTTTATTTCCGTGTGGCTATTTTCTTTCACATTACAAAATTTGATGCCTAAGGTTCATTACTTATTGTTTCATAGTGAAATGGCATATTTTTTGCAGGCAGCTATCTCAAATTTCTCTGATCTAATGGTGCCTAAGATAGGTCTAGTATTAGTAATGGCACTCCCAAAGAGAAAGTCACCTTTTATAAAGCTTCCTGCTGGGAACATTAGGATAGCAATTATAAGTGACAACCTTTTAAACCAGAAGGAAAGCTCCCTTTGAAAATACCAGAATCTGGGGGGTGCCTGGGTGGCTCAGTCTTTTGAGCAACTGACTCTTGATTTCAGCTCACATCATGATCTCATGATCTCAGGGTCTTGACATAGAGGCCCATGTTGGGCCCCATGCTAGATGTGGTGCTTGCTTGAGCTTCTCTCCCTCTTCCTTTGCCTCTCAGCTCACTTTCTCTCTCTCTATAATAAAATAATAATGATAATAATAATATTATTATTAATAATAGTCTGAGTTTGGGCCTTTATAAAAACATTTAGAAGGATCATCTAAAAAGAGATGAACAACCACTTCAGTATTGAGAAAGCAGAGTAAGGCTGATCAACAGAATTCCTTTCCCTCAGCCAAGAATCTAATAAAATGAATAAAAATATACATATAATAGAAAAGAAGAAAAGTGTGCTATCAGCAACCAAACATGGAAAAGAAAGTCATCTAAGGTTTTAGAAATGAGAGGTTGTAGAATGTAATAATTTCTGTATTGGCTTAGTGTCTTTACATCCTAGCAGAGCTGTTTGTATTAACCATCCTCCTAATAAGGTAACAGAAATTGTTGTCATCACCCCAGCATTTTGAAAACACAAACCAAGTGGATATCCTTAAATTTCCTCTGTTCTTACTGATGAGCAGTGGATATGATTGCTGGAAAATCTGGTAAAAGAAGGAAAGTCAAGGCTCCAAAGCTACTCTGAATGGGGAATAGTCCAAAGCACAATGGAAACTATGCAATGATAATAGATCTTACTTTATAACTAGGAGAAACAAACACCTGATAAAGGACACTTAGCCAAACATTTTAAGAAGGAAAGGCAATGCAAAAACACTGAACACCCACTATTTTGCATGCCCTCTCTCCCTTCCCCATGCCACTGAGCTATGGAGGAATGGACAAAACTCTAAATACTTAACACTCAAACCACTCTTTGATGGGGAAAACCAACTAGTTCTGGATAAGTAAAGAAAAGATCAGGGTTCACAAAGTTACCAAGATTCTCAGAGGTTAACAACATTACAAAAGAAAATGGCATAACAAGCACTAAAAGGAAAAGTAAGCCAAAGAGCATTATTCTTCAGTGTTATACTTCACAACAAATATAATTACTCTATGAATTTAATAGGCTAATGTCTGAAAGACACGGAGACAAACTAAAACAACTGATAAAAAAATACATTGAAGACATGCTGAAGGAAACAAACAGTATCATTACCGAATTGATAAATAAATTGGAATTGGCAAGGAACCAATCAGAGCCAGCAAAAAAATCAAATTACTACCAAAAAACAAACACACACACACAAAAAAACCCACTTGAGATAATCAGAAATAGCACAGGCAAGAAAAACAAACAAAAAGATTAAACCAATTAGACAGATGATAAGAAAAAAATTGACACATTTGAAATAGAGAAAAATTAAAAAGGAATAAAGAAAGAGTATGTGTTTTCCAACCTCTCATAGAAGAACATTTCCCTGAAGTGAATATAGAACTAGATTTGCAGATACTAAGACTAGAGAATATTTCAACAAAATGTGATAGAGAACAATGAGTACCAATATTACATCATGTTTACGTTATTGAACTTCCAATGCAAAGAAAGTTTTCTTTAGACATTTGAACAGAAAAAAGCAGATTACCCACAAGATAAATAGAACCAGGCTGGCTTCAGACTTCTTTCCACAGGAACACACAATGCTGGAAAATAATGAGTCTTTGTCTTCAAAGGTCTGAGGGAAAGAAATTGTACAGTGAGGATATTACACATAATTTAATCAATTGAATCAATGAAAAAAAGTGTGCATGCTTTTGTTTTTAATTTAGATTATTTATAAGATTTATTTATAAGATAGAAATCTTGAAAGATTGTAATAGATGGCATATCACTTCACATATAGAAATATTTATAGAAATTTTTAAAGAAATTGCTATTATCAGTTTAACTTTTAATAAGATAGAGGAGATTAAATTTTGAGATAAAATGTGAGATAACAAAATGAACTTTTAATATCATGGTGGTATGAGAAGGAGGGAATTACTGCATTTGAGTGGTCTGATAGTTGTTGATAGTAGTGGCTCTTTGAGTGTAGTGATGAAAGATGAGTAACACATGGGAATGCAGTGATGGAGAAAAGGAAGTCCAAGTTGTGGAACAGGCATAAGCAAAGGCATGAAGATGGAAGTCATATGATTTGTTCTGGATCACGTAAGTCACATCAGTGTGGTATGGGTGGAAGGACAGGAAAAAGCAGTAACAGAAGAATGGGTTGACACAAATTTGGAGAGGGCCGTGTACACTTTTTATATGTTATCCATTAAGCAGCATGAAACCATAAAAGCTTTTGGAAATAGAAAGAGCATTTTAGTGTCTACTTTATAACCCATATAAAAGGTTAATATGGCAATAGCTTCTGTAATAACAGAAATGATTTGATTACAGATCTTTTCATGACCCCAAGGTTTTTTTCTTTTTCCTTCTTTGAAGAGACAGAAGAAATGCATGACTTTCAAAGGATGTCCTGAAACCATTTTTAGCATTAGGTATTTATTAAATATCTACCATGTGTGAGACCCTCTTCTCAGAGTAGGATCAGTAAATACCTAGCATCATTTCTGTATTTAAAATTATGTGTTGTAATTATTAATGTTTAGCATGACAATCTTACGTTTTGTAAGCAAAACTACTATCATGATTAGTAAGGTAGAGAGAATCAGTACATTTGTTTAGACAGATCGGCAAAATGGTTGGGAACCATAAGGCTAATCAAGAAAACTCAATTACACTAGGTATCATATTTCCTAACTATTCTCTTTTTCTGAATTCTACTCTAGTGAGTAAAGCACTATGAAAGATTGGCTCCTTTTTTCCCCACCATGGTTGAGAATATCAAAGGCATCAATCATTTTCAAATGTGTACCCTCTATAGAAATGAACAAGTTCTTTTCTCCATGACCTGATAGTTAGTATAATGTGTTGAAAGAACATTGATTAAATCTTAGAATGTTATTATTAGCTGTGTAATCTTGGCCATGAGAATTTGCCTCTGGGACCGTGAGGTTCCTTATCTGTAAATAGGAAGAATACTAAGTAGAAGCCAGGGTTATTGTAAATGTTAAGTGATTTACTTTATAGAAAAGGTTTTCAAAGGCATATTGTATATGCAGAATAAGTATCAACCAGTCATATTTTCTCTTCCCATGTCACTGGTCACGAAATCAAGAAACCTGAATCTTTTATGACTCGATTTCACAATGTGATCTTGTACAGACAATTAAGCAATTAAAACCTTTGTCTGTAATATAGCTCTTCTGTTTCTTCTAGCACAGAATCCTATGAGATAAATATTGTGTGAAGGTGTTGTAAAGAGTGATTATAGGATGCAGGGGTGCAGCGGAATAAAATTGCTTAATGCTGCTACATGAACAACTATGAAAATTTGTCTGTGGAATGCCTCAGATGTAAACCATCACTTCCAAAAGAGTGAGGAAAGCTTCAACACTATGGAGAACATTGCCATTGTGCATCGATGACCTTCACTCCTATTCTGTCCTTTTATTGTGGGTGATGCTCTTCGTATGTGGCAAATTCACACCTCCAAATGCAACTCTATGTGAACCACATGCATAGACTTATTCACTAACTGGAGCTTGTGCATACCCAATGCTGCAGTTTGGGTTCTTTGGGAAAGAATTATTTTGGAAAAGAACTCATCCAGAAGCTAATTAGAGAAATGGCAAGACTTCCATTTTCCCTTTCCATCTCTTTCCTCTTGCTTTTCTTAATAGAGTCTGAAAAGTGATGAGCCAAACTTGAAATGGCGAGTAAGTGAGCTTGATTGCCACTTTGAATTTTTTCAACTCTCCTTTACCCTCTAGGATAATTGATGATATATAAATAAAAAATTTGAGAGAAATCCATTATACATAGGTTAAAAAAAAAACAAACTGTAGTGTACATATGTGAAAACTGATTTCAAATTTTAGCCAGGTTGTATTGTATAGGCTAGTTAAGAAGCAATCATATTGGAGAATAACAAATAGTGTAGAAGACTGTCCAAGTTGTATATTTTCTATTTAACTAGGTTTTCTGGCATTCCTGCCAAGTCTGGTTCTCATGAAAGATAATTTATTTCTTCATTGGGTGGCACCGAGATATATTTAGGCAACTGTGATATGGATTTATACTCCACTGAACTGTCACTCTGATTTAAATGCCTTGGTCTTGGGGAGCCTAGGTGGTTCAGTCATTAAACATCTGCCTTCACTCGGGTCGTGATCCCAGGGTGCTGGGATTGAACCTGACACTGGGCTCCCTGCTCTGTAAGAATCCTGTTTTCTCTCTCCCGCTCTGCCTGCTTGTGTTCCTCTCCATGCCGCTCTTTTTAAAAACTTAATAAAATCTTAAAAAAAAAAATGCCTTGGTCTTACATGGAGGTTTCTCAAAATGAAGATTGGGCATGAAAATATTCTAGGGAAAACACTACTATATTAGGAGAATTTGAATGGTCTTGCTACATTTTCTCTAAAATTAACCTTAGGTCTAAGGGGTTCAGGGGAACATTATCATTTCAAGTTTATTTAGATCCATGGATTCCATAGGGTGACAGCAACTTATTTCAAAACTAAAATATCATCTGCAAAGATCAACTCTCTCCCCTTGCCAAACAAAATTCCATTAACTAATTTAAGTCAAACTTAATAACAATCACATAAACCAATTAGTTTCAATTTTTAACTCCATTAGCAGTATTATTCATCATGGCATTGCCAGATAGATCTGTGCTTCTTCAGACTTTCAACGGATTAAATAAATATAACCTGGGGTGCTAATTATACATTGATGATGCAGACACTTCAAGATTACTTCTCTTAATATAGATAGAATTTTTCAGAAAATAACGTTTTAAAGAGCATGTCCTTAGTTCAAACTGCATTTTCTCATTTTATATTTTAAAATGAATGTGTGTCTCTAATATATAATTGGATCTACAGTAACCTGTGGCCTTTGGTCAAAATAATTATTTCTTTCCATGAAATTCCAGAAAACCTTTATTTTTATATACTCTGAAAAGCAGTGGCTTTCCAGGTGCTGTAATTTTGTGTAGTTTTGGAATCCTTTACAGTTCATAGGGGAAAAATGAGTTTACTTGTGACTTTGTGTTCTGATCCTGGAATTATGAGGGAGTTAACCATTCAGGACAATGTTTAACCAATGGAGAATGGAAACCCTCAACCAGCTGGATGAATGCTCCCATTTTCTGCCATGTAAGTCACTCATTCAAACTCTCTAGGAAGTCCCAACCAAGTCAAGTCCTTAATGCTCACAGTGAAGGACACAATGCATCTTTGCATTGGATTTTCTGTTTCCCTCTCGGGGTCTCATGCTCTTTCCTTCCTCCATTTTTTTCCCCTCTGGATTTCTGTCTCATATAAAGTACCTGAATACAAGTATTGTCTGGCACTGCTCTTGGGACAATCCCAACATAAGAAAATAACTATATCCAATAAATAATTTGTTAAAGATTTTACCCATGTTTTCTCTAATTCTCACCACAATCTTAAAGTTATGCCTTTTGTTCCCCATTTATATGTTAAGAAAATTAGGATTCTGAAAATTATGCAGTTTGCCCAAAGTCCCATAGCTAATAGATAACAAGGTTAGTATTCTAAATACATATGTCTGACTCCAGTAGGGCATGGCTTTTCCTCTGCCTTCTAATGATGCTACAAGATATATTTCATTCATTTTTTGGCTTGGTATTTTGGCAAACACTTTCTTACTCTGGTCTGGCTCTGAGCTTTATCTTTGGTGTTTACTCTTGATTTATTCTTTCCTGGGATGTATCTAACCTCTGATTAGGATGGCTTATATTTCCAGAGAAGCCCCACCACTCCTACATGACATGGTTTAAATTCCAGGGCAATCAGTGTTTAGGGGTTAAAAAAGCTTGCCTTTACAGGTGATAGTCTCAAGTAAAGATTGACAAGTTCTGGTTTGCATTTTTGGCTCTGCAGAATATCAGATTAGCTCTTATAAAGATCACAAGCAATTTTTTTTTATCTCTCTTTAGATTTTTTCCTTCCAAATTTTAATTTAAGATACAAGTTATTTTAGATATTATAATTTTTAGAAATCTTTAATGAATGGAACATTATGAATTCACATGCATAGTATTTTTTTTTTCCTCTGGATACAACAATACAACAAACCATAGGCATTGTGGAACTTAAAATTCTTTAAATACTGCCTGATGATTAACTTAAATTATGTGCATTTTTCTATCTCTTTGAGGCTATGAAGTCAGATTTCATTAATTTCCATGAACTGAATAAGTTTCTTCCTCAAATTAGTAGCTAGGAGCAACTATAATTCATTGAGTCCTTATTATGTGCTGCTTTTCATGCATGTCAAAAGACTTATAGTTTGGCTAAAACAACACCCAACATTCCTAACTCATTTTCATATCTCCAGTATAGAGGCTGGAAATATAAGTCCATTACTATTCTCCTTTGCAGGAAAACCATGTGACATAATTATAGCTGGTGATACCTAAGTGGACATCTATTGGTGAGGAATTTGCAGAAAGGCTTTTGTTATTCCTGGTGAAAGGAATAGATAAGACTGGCATAACCAATCATTGCCTTCTTTTCCTGTCTCAAATATGGCGTTGATGAGTAGAGCTGCAGCAGCTATCTTGTGACCATAAGGAAAAGGCCAGAAGGATCACATTTATTTCAAACGCCAGAATAATTATGAAAACTTTCTTGCATATTTAAGACTGTGTGAAACACTGTAGGGAGCAAAACTTAAATGTTATCATAACTCTTGACCTAAAAATACTAACAATGTATTTATAGACATATAGAAAGAGAAGAAGGAGAGTGTGGTCAAATTTTTATACTAATTGGTGCCTTGACATCTTTGAAAGGCAGTCATATGCCTAAAGGAGAAGATTCAAAGATCTTGCCAGTGCAAAGCACAGAAAGCTGGTATCATGATGGTTTTGGCAAGGGTCCCACTGATAGGTGTGCTGATCTAGGGAACTATCTTTCCTATAATCACTCTTTCTTCTTCAAGAAGAAAGCATTCGTCCATGTCCCATGATCCAATGAATAACCCAAACAGATGGACTGTGCATTCCAGGTCAATATCATAGATCCATGGGAGGTAGTCTGAATTTAAGAAATGAAAAACCCTATATTCCCTCCAATTGCTAAAAACTCAGAGACGAACAATATTTTCATCCAAATTGTCTGGCTTTCATTGTACGTATTAGAGCCAGACATGTAGTAAACCAGATGTAAGTTGAGACTTGTGGAATTTATTTCTCAGCCAAGCAAGAAGCTGAATTAATAGACTTTTACTTTTACTTGTGTTGAAAGGAGAAAGCTGAAGATTTTCCAGCATATTCTTACCAGATGGCATGCTCTATTGCCTACAGTTTTGCTCCCTGCTGTGGATAGCCTCCATCTTGGTCTAGTCCAAGGTGGAGAGGAAAAATACATATCTGCTTATTTGTATGATAATCAAAGCAGGAGGCAGAGGAAAGATCAGTCTCCCTACATCCAGTAGGACTCAGCTTCACCTAGCCATGCCATTTTACAGACTCTGATAAGAGAAGATATGTCTTCCTAAAACTCAAAAGCAAGGAATGCTAATCAATTTTGGTATAAAATAAAGTGAATGACTATTTGATGGCTAATAACCTAGATATAAGAGAATGTGCTGATATTTCTGAGGCATTTGAGTGATCGTGGCAAAGAAAGACTTAATATGTTCATCAAAACTAACTGAATAAATCCACCATTTTAAAAAAATATTTTTATTTATTTGACAAAGAGAAACACAGCTAGAGAGGGAACATAAGGAGAGGCAGTGAGAGAGGGAGAAGCAGGCTTCCCGCCAAGCAGGGAATCTGAGTTGGGCTTGATCCTGGGACTCCAAGATCATGACCTGAGCCAAAGGCAGCCACTTAACAACTGAGCCACCCAGGCGCCCCAATTCACCATTTTCAAAACAGTTTTATTTTAAATATGAAACATCAGTTTGTTACTCATATTTTCACATAAGTTCTTTCAGAAGTTTTTACATGTCATGAAAAGAGATGCTAGAGACTAATCATCTTTAGAATTATAAATAACCATAGAATCAGAAAGGTGTATTATTGAAAGTTATATCTAGATCAGCCTAGATTAAAATCTCACATTTTAGAGTGTGGTTCAGAGAAGTGAGAGATTTAACGAAGTAGGAAAGAGAACACTTATACATTGAGTTGATACTGAAGTCTAATCCACCCCTGATAATTGATTGTTGAAAGTAGCATGTTTCTGATGACCTCTACATAAACACCAGTAAATACTATAGAGATAGTTTTCAAAATAGCTGGTGATCTTCAGGATGGTGCAGTTCTATGACCACAAGCTTTGACCCACATTTGTATTTACTTCTACATGTTTCTAGTTGTTCCTAAATTGATTTAAATGGCCAGAGACCATCTATAATTCATCTCATTTGACCATGAAGTGTACACAGACATCAGCCTTCAAAGACAAAACTCTAGATGCCATAATTCTTGAAACATAATTAATATTTGGCCCACTGTTTTGTAAGTTATGTTGACACACATCATTTCTTTTGAGCTCTGTGATGTCCTTTCCCATTTCACACCTATGTGTAACTTTCCAGATTTCAGAGTCCAGGAGGAATGTTTCTTGTTGGTCTTGGATTATCTGACTGCCCCTGCCCTTGGTAAGTTACAAGAGTGTGTTATGATCCCTTTATAGACCTTGTGGACCATATTAGTTATCTTCCCCTATTAATACACAGAACAAGAGTCCATGATTCCATGAAAGAGTATTCAGACATAAACCAGGATAGAGTGATGGATCTTAGGATATCATACAAAGAAAATCAAAATCCACATTTATCTACTACAAACAAAAATTAGGACTCAAACCCTTGTCTTCTTATCATTGTTCTTTGGCTATTTCAATCCCTCATGCTTCTTACATTCTCTGAACATCAAATATTTTCAACCAGAAGCTCCTTTGGGCTTGAGTTCTTACATGAATATCTCTTTCTGGACCTCTCTTTTTATATTTTATATGAGTTCAAAAACTTATTTCAGGTTATGGTTTGCTGTATTACAAATATCACATTTATCAGTTGACTTGTCTATGTGGTGGCTTATTGTTCTATAAATATTGCCTTGAATATAATTTTTCATAGTAAGTTCTCCTTTGTTTCCAAGCTGCATTGTCACATCTGCCAGTTGTTTAGGGAATTCATTCTTGAGAAATGTCATATCATCAATATTACACGTTAAGGCTTTAAAAAAAAAGGATTCAAAGCTTACTTTTTTATTATGATCGTGATTCATTTCTTCCAATACTTTCTCAATACAGATATTAAATTAAGGTTAATTTTTATTTATTTTGTGCTGTGGGGAGTACATGTAGTTTGTGGCAATATTTATGGGGCAAAAGGAAGTGTGAGGTGTTAAACTGCATAGGAAATTGAAACATAGTGATTTATTGCTTGAGGGGTGTGCGTTGGTGTCATCACACAGATCCCTTATTTACAAATAAAAAGCTGAAGTCATCCCATCCTACACTTGCTCTGTAATCATTTTACCTTTTTGGTCTCTTTAAATAAACTATATAAATGCAAAATGATGGAATTTTTAAAAATATTCTTCTCTTTGAACTGTAAATCTTAACTTGTTCTTACGAGTTTACTGAAGACAAAAGATGCTATTATACTCTTAAGCCAGGGTCAGAGTGTCCAACCATTCTCTTTTCCTCATTCCCACATTCAATATATCTTAGGTATAGATCAATGTTCTTCATGCAGTATTTACTTTTCTGACCACCAAAAAGAGTAACAATTAACCTCATTTGAACAAAAGTGTAACAAAAGAGAATCTTTTGTTTCCTTTACAAGGAAAAATAAAACAAAATATTAGCTGTTCAGTAGATATGAATACATCCACGGTTCTGTGTATCAAGTGTAATGGAAGCCACCTTGTGAAATAGTCTGAATAATCCACACTGTTCTAGAATCGTGCAATAGCTTTTTTCTCCATTTGGCTTCTCAGTCAACAGACGGAAAATCTCTCACTCTCCTACATGCTTGGCTATTAAACTTTTCATACTGCCAAAAAAATTTGTCAAACAAATAACCATCCATACCACAGAAAGCAATTTCTAAAATGAAGTAAAATCTAATCATGCAAATAGGTATGATGCTAGAATGGCAATATCAAAAGTTTTTGTGAGCGAAAGATTCCATGTCTAGCAAACCTCCAGTAGTTTAAGACTTATTTAAATATTTTCCCGGAATCTGAGTCACACCTTATAAAATTCCAGGGACTTTCATTCATTCCCCTGCATATACCATTGTGAACAAATGCCTGCTGGTTGCAGGATATGTCTCTTAGATTTCATTTCCTTTAATCGCTGGTCCAAAAAGTTAAAGATTTCTTTTTTTTTTCTTTTTCTTTTCTTTTTTTCATAGTATAAAAGACACAGGTCAAATACACACAATTTCCTGAAGAGGAGGAAGGAGAGAGGGAGTCTGTCTAATCAATCTCTTTTCCTTACACTGCTCCCACATTCAGTGCATCTTAGATGCAGGTCAATGCTCTTCATGGGACTGACTCTTCTTTGATTATTTGTTTTCTTGGCCACCAAAAGAGTAACATCTTCCTTTGAACAAAACTACAACAGAAGAGAAGAGGGAGAGCTAGGGAGTGAGAAGTAGGAAAAAGAAGAGGCAGAGGAAGAGAAGGATAAGAAGTTTTTACTATACACATAAAAATGACTTTATTTTATAATAATTGGGGAAATTCACATACCACAAAATGAAAATGAAAATACCAATTGAAATACATTCTATTGAAAATGTTCCTCACCTATTTTTTTGTTTTACTTTTACTGAGGTGTGATTGAAAGATAAAATTGTACAATATTTAAAATACATACCTATAAATAAATCTTTACATATATATGCATATATGTACAAAATCTTCCCTATACATTCATCCACTGATGGCCACTTAGGTTGTTTTCATACGTTGGCTATTATTAATAATGCTGCAGTGAACAGGTGAGTGCAGATATCTCTATGATATCGTATTTTGAATTCCTTTGAATATATACCAAGAAGTAGACGTGCTTGATCACATGGTAGTTCTACTTTTCATTTTTTGAGGCACCTCCATATTGTTTTCCATGGCGGCTACACGATTTACATTCTCACCAAGTCTACAAGTGTTGGTTTTTTTTTCTGCATCCTTGCCAACACTTGTTTTTTTAATGATAGCCATTCTAACAGGTGATATCTCACTGTGGTTTGGTTTACATTTTCCCAACGATTAGTGCTGTCGAACACCCTTTTGTGAACCTGTTGGCTATTTGTATGTCTTCTTTGGAACAGTGTCTATTATTCAGTTTCTCTGCTCATTTTTAAGTTTTTTTTTTTTTTTAAGATTCTATTTATTTATTTCTCGAGAGAGTGCGTGGACAAAGGGAGATGATGGGGAGAGGGAAAGAATTTCCACCAGACTGCATGTTGATTATGGAGCCCTACATAGGTCTGGATCCATGACCCTAAGATCATGACCTGAGCAGAAACCAAGAGCCGAATGCTTAACCGACTGAGGCACCCAGCACCCCTCTGTTCAATCAAATTGGGTTTGCTATTGTTATTGGTTTGTATGAGTTCTTTATGTATTTTAGATATTAACTCCTTATCTTATATATGATTTACAAATATTTTCTTACATTCTATAGGTTGTGTTTTCATTTTGTTAGGTATTTATGTATTTATGTATTTACTTTTTTGTGCTGCAGAAGTTTTTTTAATTTTCTGAGTTCCACTTGTTAAATTTTGTTTCTGTTGCTTTGCTTTTGATGTCCTATCCCCCAAAAAATTGCTGCCAAGACAGATGTCAAGGAGCTTCTTTCTTACTTTTTTTCTAGCTTTATGGTTTCATTTCTTATGTTTATATCTATAATCTATTTCAAGTTAATTTGTCTGAGTGATGCAAGAAAGATTCCAACTTTGTTCTTCTGTATGTGGTCATCCAGTTTTCCCAATATGACTTATTAAAGAGACTGTTCATCCCTCACTAGGTGTTTGACTTCCCTGTCAAACATTAGTTGCCTGTATATGTAAGAATTTATTTCTGGGCTTTCATTTCTGTACCATTGGCATATGAATATATTTTTATGGCATCTCTATACCGTTTTGATTGTGAGAGTTTCATAATATAGTTTGAAATCAGGAAGTATGATGTCACTAGCTCTGTTTTTCGTTCCCAAGATTGTTTTGGCTATTCAGTGTCTTTTGTAGTTCTTCCCTATAAAATAGGATTTTTTTTCTACTTCTGTGAAAAATATCATTGAATTTTGACTGGAAGTGTTTATAATCTGCAGATTGCTTTAAGTAATATGGACATTATAATGATAGATCGTTCTTCTAATTTATGAGCACAGAATATCATTTCATTTATTTATGTTTTCTTCAATTTTATTTTTCAGTGGTTTATAGTTTTCAGTGTACAGATCTTTCATCTCCTTGGTTAAATTTAGTCCTAGGTATTTTAGTCTTTTTGATATAATTATAAGAAGGACTACTTTATTAATTTCTTTTTCTGGTATTTTGGTATTAGTGTATAGAAACACAACTAATTTTGCATATTAATTTTTTATCCTGTTACTTTACTGAATCTGTTTATTAGTTCTAATAGTTCGTGGTGGAGTCTTTAGTATTTCCAATATATGTCATGTTATCTACAAATAGAACCAGTTTTTCTTCCTCCTTTCTGACTTGAATACCTTTATTTCTTTTTCTTGACAAATGTCTCTGGCTTAGACTTCCAGTACTGTGTTAAATTAAAAAAAAAAAAATGGTGAGAGTGGCCATCATTGCCTAGTTCCTGACCTTAGAGGACAAATTTTCAGCTTTTCACCATTAAGTATGATGTTAGCTATGGCCTTACTTATGTTGAGGTACTTTTTCCTCTATACCCAGTTTGTTGAGAATTTTTATCATGAATGGATGTTGAGTTTTATCAAGTGCTTTCTCTTCATCTATTGAGATGATCATATGATTTTTATCTTTCATTTTGTTAAAGTGGTGTATCACCTTGGTTGATTTTTAAATGTTGAATCATCCTTGCATTCCTGGAATAAATTCCACTTGATCATAGTGCATGATCCTTTTAATGTATTGTTTCCATTTGCTAATATTTTGTTGAGAACTTTTGCACCTGTGCTTCTCAGGATATTGACCTATAATTTTCTTTTCTTATAGTGTCATGTCTGGTTTTGGTATCAGGGTAATGGTGACCTTATAAAATGAGTTTAGAAATATTTCCTCTTTTATTTTTTAAAAATTTGGAGAATTGATATTAATTCTTCTTTTAATTTTTGGTAGAAGTCACCAGGAAAGGTATGTTGTCCTGTACTTTTCTTTGTGGGAAAGTTCTTGGTTATTGATTCAATCACCTTAATAATAATTTGTTCAGATTTTCTATTCAATCATTATTGAATCTCTGTAGGTTTTATTTTTCTAGGGGTTTACTCATTTCTTTTAGGATGTCCAATTTTTTGACATATTAATTGTTCATAACATTCATCTATGACCTTTGTATCTGTTTAATACAAATAGTAATGTCTTCTCTTTCATTTTTAATTTTACTTATTTAAGTCTTCTCTCTTGTTTCCTTGTTAAGTCTAGGTCAAGTTTCATCTATTTAGTTTATTTTTATCAAAACCAGTTCAGCTTCATAGAACTTTTTTGTCTTTTTAGACTATTTCATTTATATCAACTCTTATCATTCTTATTTTCTTCCTTCTACTACATGGCAACCTGGAGTGGGCCATAGGGAGAATGTGGAGTTTGCACCTACTGGCCTCACAAGGAGTTGTCCAGGGAGAATCACAGCCGGACTCTGGTTTTGTGCAAAAATAGAAATTAGAAGTCCGACTCCCTGGCAATAGCTTTTAATGTATGAAAAAAAGGCTTCTTCTTTTTCTTTTTCTTCAGAGAAAGACTGGGGGATGAGCCTTTCTGGTCCCTCTGCACTGAGCCCTGGGGGATAAACACAGCAAGTCCTCCTGAACTCATTAGGAATGATTTCTTTGTTTGCTTTAGTCCTGTGAAAGAAAGTCCCGTTAATTTTCAAAGATAGGTGTTTGAGGAGACCAACTTCTGGTGGAAATCTTAAAAGATGGAGCACTAGATGTCCAGTCCAATTACTCCTCATAGAGAAGCTGAGAGTTGGGAGTCCCCTTCCTAATGTATGTCCCTGGGCCAGAGGGGGAACTTCATGGTGAGTTATGTGTCTCATCCTTTCCTACCCATTTTAGTGTGGGTTTATTCTAGGTCACCTGATGTGTAACCAACCAGTTCCTGGATTTCTTTCAGAAGGAAGTATCCCATGTTTATCTGTAGATTCAATGTGTTTGCGGCATGAGGGAAGTTCAGGAGCCTCTTATGTTACCATCTTTGATAGGTTAATTTTTTTTTTAATTCAAGACATAATTCTGGTACATGCCTGACCTCTTCTTAATTGACATTAAGTAAGTGATGAGTTTTATTGAACTTCATTACTATCTAACTGAACTCAAAAATCTAGTATTTCAAAGGGGTCATCTTTTCATTTTATCATTTAAAAACCATGAGACAGGGTCACTTGGATGGTTCAGCTGAAGAAGAGTCTGCTTTTGGCTCAGATCATGATCTCAGGATCCTGGGATTGAGCCTTGTCTCATCTGGCTCCCTGCTCAGTAGGGATTCTGTTTCTCCCTCTGTCCCTCCCTCCCTACTCATGCTCTCTCTCTTTCTCTCACAAGTAAAATCTTTAAAAAAAGATTAAAAATTGTGACATATACATACAAAATGATTTCCAAAACACACATGTACTTACATAACATATATAAACATAAAGTTTAATAAAGAGGTTAAAATGAGCACATGAATAATACTGCTGAGTTTTTTAGAAAAAAAACAAAAACAAAAACAAAAACACAATTTTGCCAGTACTGGGAAGTCATGGAGACCTCAGCCCAGTTATTTTCTCTTCCCTCTCTTACAAGCAGCTTTTATTCTGGAATTTGTATTAAAATCTCCTAGATTTTTTTTTTTTCTTTATAGTTTCTCACTTAGGTATCTATCCTAACAACAAAGTTCAGTATTCTTGCAGTTGGGATTTTTATAAATAGAATCATGCTGTATATATTCTTTTGTGACATGATTATTCCATTCAGTGTATTGTCAAGATAAATCCCTGTTGAGGTATGCATTTATGGTTCAGTCATTTTCATTACTATACAATAACTTGTTACTTGTTCAATATAGTTTATTGGATCTTCTACTCTTGGTGATCATTTAGGTTGTCTCAAATTTGGAAATATTATTAACAATGCTCTTATGATCTTGTATCTTGACACAAATGTGCATATGATTTTTCTAAGAGTAAAGCATCAGGTCCCAAGGAATGCCAAAATATTTCTATATTATATGTTATATTATAAAATATTTCAATTTATATTTCCATATACTTTAAATACTTCCATTAACAGGGTTTGAGAGTTTTTATTGCACTTACTTCTGGTTATTTTCCAAGTTTTAATTTTTGCTAGTGTAATCATCTGGTTTTCATCAGATGCCCTGATTGCTAATAGGGCTGCACATTCCTTTTATAATAAGACCATTGTCATGTATCAAGTGTCATCAGAGATTCATGAATTTTTACTTCTGTAATGTGTTTCTGTAAATTTTGTTTATTTTCTTCTGGATTGATTTCTTTGTGTACATTTATATAATTATTCTTCCTATATCATGAATATTAATTCTACATAAAAATGATTTCATAAAACCTCATCTTTTAATATATTTTGTCTCAGAACTTTATAATAGTTCTTCAGATTTCTGTAAAAGTCCTCATCCTAACATTTAGAAAGTCCTCCTTAGTACTGCAGTAATCTATTTTCCTAGACTAAAATTATTGTCCATGATGTTCCTATAAAAATACTCAATTACCTTTTTCAAAATAAATCTTATTTCATGTTTTCTAAAGAGCACTTGAAATGCATTCATCTGTAGAAAATCAACCAATGCTGGGGCGCCTGGGTGGCTCAGTTAGTTAAGCGACTGCCTTCGGCTCAGGTCATGATCCCGCAGACCCGGGATCGAGTCCCACATCGGGCTTCCTGCTCGGTGGGAAGCCTGCTTCTCCATCTCTCATTCCCCTTGCTTGTGTTCCCTCTCTGGCTGTGTTTCTCTCTGTCAAATAAATAAAAATCTTTAAAAAAAAAAAAAAAAGAAAATCAACCAATGCTTTAAGACATATCTTGACTTTGGCCTCCTCCAAACTTTATCCTTGAGTCTCATCTAGAAATAATGTTTTTCTTATTTTCCTACTTTGCCCACACTTTTTAAAGATTTTATTTATTTGGGAGAGAGAGAATGCATTGAAGGAAGAAGGGTAGAGGGAGAAGAAGACCCTGCAGAGCAGGGAGCCAGATATGTGGTTTGATCCCAGGACTCTGGGATCATGATCTGAGGCAAAGGCAGACATTTAACCAACTGAACCACCCAGGAGCTCCTCTATCTTTGTTGTTGTTGTTGTTGTTCAGGGGCAGTAAAAGAACACCAATGTTTTGTAGTTACCCATTAATTTTTAGACCTGATGATTTTATTTAGTTTTTTTTTTTAATCTTCATGAAATGATGTAGAAGAATATATAATAAAGCACATTTTATTAATAACAAAACTGAAACTTATATCTAATAGGTAATCTAATCTACCCAAAGAAAAACAAACTATAATTATGGTAAAGCTGAAGTTCACACTTCTTTCTGCCTGATGCCATCAGAAGTGTTTTCTCTGCCCTTCCATATATGTATTTATGTGTAGAGAGTCAAAGCAAGGGCACTGCAACCTGAATTTCTCTAGTGGCTGAATGGGGCTCTTAATAAGGTATGGGCATCCTAATCCTGAGAACCTTTAAATGTAACCATAGTTGAAAAATCAAAACAAAACAAAACAAAACAAAACAAAAACAAAAATCAGTCTTTGTAGGTGTAATTAAATTAAGGACCTTAAAATGAGATCATCCTGTGAGATGAGGTTACCTAGGTGGGCCTTAAATCCAATGACAAGTATCCTTGTAAGAAATAGAAAAAAAAGGGGGTGCCTGGGTGGTTCAGCTGGTTGAGTGACTGCTTTTGGCTCAAGTCATGATCCTGGAGACCCAGGATCGAGCCCCACATCAGGCTCCCTGCTCAGGGGAAGCCTGCTTCTCCCTCTCTCACTCCCCCTGCTTGTGTTCCCTCTCTAGCTGTGTTTCTCTCTGTCAAATTAAAAAAAAAAAAAAAAAAGAAAAAGAAACAGAAAAAAGACATAGGGAAGAGAAGGCCATATGAACATAAAGGATAGAGATTGGAGTGGTGCAGACACAGGTGTGCTGACAGTGCCCCAAAGCTAGAAGGGATAAGAAAAGATGCTCACCTATAGACTTCAGAGGGTACACCCCACTGTTGCCACCTTGATTTCAGGCTTCTGTCTTCCAGAACTATTTCTATTATTTCCTATTATGTTAAGTTTCCCATTTGATGGTAATTTGGTAAAGTAATCCTACCTCTTATATTAGGAAACTAATAAACTGGGATTTAAAAAATTTTTGCATGTTATCTAGAGCAAAATATCAAGGCTCTCTGGGCATCAGTTTTCTATCTTAAAAATGTGGGCAAAAAGAGTACTCTGGTTGTTTTTATAATCATATGATTTAATAAATGCAAAGTCCTTAAACATTGTATGGTGCCAAGGAAGCCATCAAAACATCATAACTATTTTTATTACTACTTTATTATATTGCCAACTAATTTTAAACACTTATGAACAAGAAATATATGTATCTTTATATTCTGACAGAAGAGCCTCACACTCTTCTCATTCAAAACATTACCAACCCAAAATAGAGTAGGGTTAGGATTTATCAAACAATTATACTGCTCCATAACAGTGTTAGAGATATGTTATTAGGAAAATAATGATTATTTGAAGTTAAACCACAGTTTAATAATTATTTAAACTTTTTTTTTTTTTTTTTTTTTTGGCAGAGAGAGAGATCACAAGTCGGCAGAGAGGCAAGTGGAGAGAGAGAAGGAAGCAGGCTCCCTGCTGAGCAGAGAGCCCAATGTGGGCCTTGAACCGAGGACCCTGAGATCATGACCTGAGCCGAAGGCAGAGGCTTTAATCCACTGATCCACCAGGCACCCTAGGAATTTAAACTTAAAAAAAAAAATCTTTCCGATAATTCAATGATGTACTTCATTAAAAAAAATAGGATATTAAATGTAAACTTTATAATTTCCCAAAATGGAAGATCTTTTCAAAAAATTTTGGACACGTGGCTCAGTTGATTTGTAAGGTTTAATTTTGGAATCCAAGCCACCATCCTGTTTACTCATAAAAACAGCTCCAGGTGTTATGGATAAATGGCCTCTGGAAATCAAAGGTGAGCCAGGTTGGGGGGCTATGCCCAATCAGTTACCCCCTTAATTTCCCTTCCTGG
The DNA here is from genome assembly GCA_004023965.1 of Spilogale gracilis. Classification (NCBI taxonomy): domain Eukaryota; kingdom Metazoa; phylum Chordata; class Mammalia; order Carnivora; family Mephitidae; genus Spilogale; species Spilogale gracilis. The sequence continues at coordinate 40,997 of PITA01013332.1, forward strand.
GAGTGTCTAGGGGAAGCATTTGGATGCAAACTAAGGGTGGGCAGCTGGATACCAGTGTTTGCTCTCAGATGAGAGGCCACAGAAGTGCAAATTAAGTCAGGCAAGCCACGTGAGTGGGTCAGCTCCGGTGCAGACTTTGACCCTAATAGGCTTGTGAGTTGGGGGGATGCCTATAAAAGCTGGCCTGAGAAGTCAGGTGTGGTCCTTTTCTCCCCAGAGAGAAGAGACCCTGGCCCTTGGCTAGTAAAATTCTGATGCTTGGCATGAAATAAAGCTCTGCTTGACCTTTGCTTTTGTATCAGCCTCCTTCCTTTGACCATGGACCCTATTAGGTTAAGCAACTGCTTTCAGGTAGAGTCCTGAATTGGGTTTCCTGCTCAGCAGGGGGGTCTTCCTCTCCCTCTGACCTCTCCCCTCTCATGCTTTCTCTCTGACATTCTCTCTCTCTCAAATTAAAAAAAAAAAAAATTCTTTAAATAAAAAAAAATTTGGACTATCACTGAAAGTTAAATATGGTCGCCTACCTCTACTTGCTTTAATTGTCCCAAGGTTATCAGTCTTTGACAAGCCAAATTCATTATTTTTCATCAACATACTCCCAAAGTAACTTGAGCACGGCTGTCCTCTCTCTGAAAGAACTTAAGACCAAGACGTTTTTCCTCACAAACCGGTAAGAAGCAGCCCTGGCATGGAGGGCTGTTACCACAGCACAGATTACATCATCTCTTCATCTTGGCTAGCCTTCATAGAGTCTAGATGTTTTGGAGATGTCTCTTTGGTTAGAGTTTCTTGTTTCACCTACTGAAGTACTTTGTTACCAGCAAACCTGCCACTGTATTTCTGGGCCCCACCCAATGAGCTTGAATGTAAAGCCTCTTGGCTGGGAAACCAGAAGCATGGGAGAAAACTGTATCTGACAGGACTCAACCAGCCTAGACAAGGGGGAGCTGCCTAAATGGATTAGGAATCCCTCTTTCTGGTAAATTTTTCCACAAAACCAGATCATATAAATAACTTTAAAAAATACAACAATACCCCTATTTTGTACTTCTATCACTAGAACTAGTATAGTATGTATGAGGAAGGTAACAAGGAGACTTATTTAACACAGGATTAAATAAGAATGTCTGGAGGGCACCTGGGTGGCTCAGTGGGTTAAAGCCTCTGCCTTCGGCTCAGGTCATGATCTCAGGGTCCTGGGATCAAGGCCTGCATCCAGCTCTCTGCTCAGCAGGGAGCCTGCTTCCTCCTCTCTCTCTGCCTGCCTCTCTGCCTCCTTGGGCACTCTGTCAAATAAATAAATAAAAACTTAAAAAAAAAAAAAGAATGTCTGGAGATAAAATCTCTGAGTTCAAATCTTGGCTTCATAATTAGTTGTGAGAAGATGGATTAGTTACTTTACCTCTGTGTTATTCTTTTCCTTTGTTTGTGAAATGAGTTAATAAGAGGACACAAAACACAACTTTGCAATAAAGATTCAGTGAATTAAGGAATGTATGCCATGTAAATAGGTAGTCAACAAATGTCAACTTTTATTTTAATAAATATTCATCTTGAAGGAAAACTGAGAAGATGAGTTTATATTGTCCAGTTCCAGAAGAAGTAATCTGTCCTTTCCAGGAACAAATAACAATTCTTTTTCAAACTGGTTCACTTTACCATAGGTTCACCTAGAGTTCAGAAATAGGTTATCTAAAAAGGCAAAAAGTAGCACCCATTTTTCTCACAAACGTTTGGAACCAAATGTGATATATTATAAGAGCGATGATCTGACCCCCTCATAAAGGAGAGAGGGTGGATGCATTCAGGCTCCACATTCTCTACATGCCACCTTGAAATAAGAAACACTCCCAATGGAAATACTGAACTGGTAGAGTAGACCCAAATGTTAGGTCAGTGCCTCCCATTAACCTTCATGAGGATTGTCTTAAGTCCGCCCCAGTTGCTATAATAAAAATAGCATCAACTGGGTGGCTTAAACAGTAAATCTTTATTTGTCACAGTTTTCGAGACTGGAAAGTCCAAGATCAAGAGGATGGAAGAATTCTCTCAGTGTTTTCACATGGCATGTGGGGCCAGAGATAGCCTGAAATCTCTTTTATAAGGGCACTAATTCCATTCACGAGGGTTCCACCTTCATGGCCTAATTATCTTCCCAAAGGCTCTGCCTTCAAATATCATCACATTGAGGATTAGGTTTCAAGATACTCATTTGAGGAGGACATAAACATTCAGTGTACAGAAGATAGGGAAGAAGCAAGAGACCAAAGTCACCAGAGTGCGTACGGCATACTCAGAACCTTTAATAGATGTGTTCGACACAATTTAGAAAAGTTAACCAATCGCTGACACTCCGCAACCAGACTACTCTCAGCACCTCAGTAAAAACTCAGGGTGCTCACGGGGCTTGTTAATGAATAAATGACATTATGATTGACTAGCCCTGGAAAAATCTTCCCAGGATTACGCTGGGGTGGTCATACAGGGGCAGTCAGTGTGACATTCTAATAATATGGTCCTAAAAACTCTTCTGTTTTGTAGACACCAAAGTAAGGCTTGAGAGTAGAGAAAGAATTTTTGCAACTAAAAAATTGTTAGAACAACTGGTTTATCTAACTAATGGGCGAAAGGATACTTGAACTGTATTAGACCATGAGGTTCTACATGGAAGCCTTTGCCAGCTGATGAAGAGGCTGTAGAATTAGACATCCTGGGTCTGAATTCTGGCTCTGCCTATTATTAGCTGTGGGACCCATAAGGGTACAGTGACCCTACTTAACCTCTCTGAACCCCAGAGGTTTCCCATATATAAAATGGTGACAGTAACACCTACCTTAAAGGATTATGTGAGGTTTAAATGAGTGAACAAATGCATTACTTAGAAGAGTAACTAACACATGGTAACTGATGCTTGTTAATAATAGTATTATTCTTAAGATTATTTTTTCCTTTGTAACCTCTTTTTTTTTCCTTTGTAACCTCTTTTTTTTCCTTTGTAACCTCTACAGTGACTTGTACAAAGCAAATGTTCAAAAAAACATTTCATGGAAATATAAACCAAACACTTTACCAAATATTTTAGCATTATATTTCAAGGGCTTATTATAAAAGCGTAATGGAAGAATTCTATAACTGGGCAAACCTCCATAAAGGTAAGCAACCAGTAACTCAAATTTCATATAGGTAGAAAGGGATCTCTTAAACAAAAATTAATACAAAACCCTGCAATGAGCCACCTGAAGCATTAGAATTGATTTATCAGAAAGATACTGACAAGCATTTAATAGAGCTTATGGTCAATGTACTGACATGGTACAGTCATGGTAGTCACCTCAATTACAGAAAAAAACTATCCATTCATGAAAGCCTGGACTTCATTCAGAGGAACAATTCCAATGGAATCATCATTTCAAACTGTAAAAGTGATATCTAAATGCAAGGCAGAGAGAAGAAGTTAACATGGACCACATGCCAACCCAGTGCTGGGAACTGCATTAAGTACTTTAGGTGTTCAATCTTATTTAATCCTCACCACCGCCCTGTGAGGCAGGTATAATTATCCTTTCTTTTCTTTTTTTTTTCCTTTACAGATGAGGAAATAGACACTCCAATAATATGTGAATTTTCAAGATCAGACAGTAGTAATTGAAGAAGTTGGAATTGGCACTCACATTTATTTAACTACAAATATCTTGCTGTTAGCAATCTTGAAAGACAGTTATGAAGAGAAGAGGTGAAGAGTTTTACTTCAACTCAAAGTCAATTTTTTGCTTCAGCAAAAATGTGCCTACACATGTAATGATATTTTACTAAGCATGCAAATGTCATATTTAGGAAAACACAGGAATATAAATGAGGATTCATGTGCATTTGTATGTATTATTTTATGATTTTTTACTATCATTCCAGAAGAAATTTCATCAGCTGGAATTTAAAATATGAAGGTAATTGAGAATTCCCATAAAGATTAAGACATAATAATTTGAATTCCACTCAATGATATGTACTCCTTTGAATCTATTCTTTTATTACTTAAAATGAATTCAGCATCTAGATAGCTACCTGGAAAACCAGAGTGCTGGAATGCTCCGGAGCTTGTGGCCAGGTAAGTTTATGTTGCCAAAAATGCTTTTAGAAGAAAAGGTAAAAATAAAATGTGGCTGAAAATATTACATCAAATACATAATTTCTAGATGCAGTTATGCAAGTTGTATACATATTTTAATACTGTGCCCACAGAATGTAAAAGGTGTGGAGAGAAAGTAGCCAATTTCTTCAGAGCAATCTTAACTTCACAGATAGCCCTCAACTGTCAACTCAAACTAACCATATGTTAAATTCTCACTGCCCAGATTTTAAAAGTTATCAATATGGGTTTTCTGATAAATGTTAGGTTGTTATCAAACAAGTTTCTTTTTAGAAAGCTTGGTAGAAAAATTGTAGAAGGGAAGACACTCAGGTGGTATATAATTCCCACACCTTCTTGTTGTCATCCTTCTGCATAAGCCCCTTCCCTTGAATGGATACATGGTCCATGGCTTGCTTCTCACCGCAGAAGAACAAAGACATGTATGTGATCATATGTAAGTGATTACAACCATTTTGGGAGAATTCACATGGTAACAAACTTATAGAGGCCTCTGAATGGCAAAAAGCAAGAAACTGAGGCACTTAGTGCAACAACCTGCTGAGAATTGAATGTTGGCAAACAACCACATGAGTCTGGTTGGAAGGAGATCCTTGTACAGTCAAGCTCAGCTGAGACTGCAGCCCTAGTTAATGCAGTGATTGTATCTTCATGAGAATCTCAAGTGAAAGACTCCTAGATCCAGCCAGAACTCTAATATTGTAACTGTGTTTTGATGTAAGCCACCAGGACTGTGGTAATATTGTTCTGCCTCTATAGATACGTATCAGATATTGAAAATATATAAGCTCTGTAGTTTAGAATTTCATAATCAACACTTATTTATTAAGCACCTACTATAGGTTAAGATTCATCCTAGGGTAAGCATATGGTTACTGACCTGAAGAATGTTTATTCTTTTGGAAAAGACCAGATGTGTAAGAAGCAAAGTATATTATTTATCTTACAAGATTATAACAACAATGAGACAATGTGTATGAAAACACTTACCACTGTGCCTGACATATAATAGCTATTAGTGCATTTAAAGAACACTTTTTGTTTGTTTAACATTGAATTGTGTGGTTGTGAGGTCTTTAGGCAAAGAGCCAAAAATGAGAACCCACTAACAGGTGGGGAGATATAAAAGGCCTGAGTGGACTTGCCAAGAAAAAAAAAGTCATATGAAAGTAGGTAAATATGGGAGATATAGACTCATAGCAGTCCTACATTAGAATAATAGTAGGAGGAAGAAATGGAATAACAATAATAGTAGAAATATAGTTTCTATATGGTGAAAGAGAAAAGACAGGCAATGATTTTTAATTGCCTAAAGGATTAGATCCTAATCAAAGCAATCCTATTAACTAAAAAAAAAAAAAACTAGTTCTCTAATTATTGCAGTTAGAAAATATTTATTATCTTCAAAAATTTGCTCAAATCATTCAACTAAACAAGAAAATATTCAGTTAAGAATTATGTCATCTGGTAGGCTCAGTTGGTAGAGTCTGTAACTTTTTTTTTTTTTTTTAAGATTTTTAAAATTTATTTGACAGAGAGAAACACAGCCAGAGAGGGAAGACAAGCAGGGGGATTGAGAGAGGGAGAAGCAGGCTTCCTGCTGAGTGGGAGCCCAATGTGGGACTTGATCCTGGGTCTCCAGGATCATGACCTGAGCTGACAGCAGTCACTTAACCAACTGAGCAACCCAGGCACCCCAGAGTCTGTAACTCTTGATCTCAGGGTTGTAAGTTCAAGTCCCACATTAGGTGTAGAGATTACTTAAAAATAAAATCTTTTTTTAAAAAGAATTATATCATCTGATCTAAAACATTGAATTTGTGTTTGAAATTCAACCATGACATTCCTTGGTAGCTGTTACCAGATACATTTGTGATTAGTAAATCTATTGCCTATTAATTAGCTATTAGTTATTCCCAATTTTGCTTAGGAAATTTATTTCCAACTTGTAGTTATTACTGGTTATGCCCAATTATGCTTAGAAAGTCTATTGCTAATTCATTGGTTATTATGAATTGTAATTGAAATTTCAGTTATAACCTTTACCAAATACAGTTACATTGGGAAATCTGTTGACAAGTAAATTGTAAAACCCTGCTCAGTGCTGTATTCTATGACTTTTTTTTTGCTCCTAACTAGAATAGTTGATTTAGCCAATTAACAAATGCTTAAAAGTAACACAATATTGTATAAAACAGAGCAGGATTTATAGCAATGAATTTGTTACTTGAAGCAGCTCTTCAAATTATCATAGGGCCACAAGCTTCAATGAAATTAGAACTATCGAAGAGAAATCTGGAAGAAGTCAGACATATTACCATTCAAAAGTTAAAAGCCATGGGGCACCTGGGTGGCTCAGTTGGTTGGGTGACTGCCTTTGGCTCAGGACATGATCCCAGAGAGCCGGGATCGAGTCCCACATCGGGCTCCCTGCTCAGTGGGAAGCCTGCTTCTCCCTCTCTCACTCCCCCTGCTTGTGTTCCCCCTCTGGCTGTGTTTCTCTCTGTCGAAATAAATAAAAAATCTTAAAAAAAAAGTTAAAAACCAAAACAAAAATAAATAAAAATCTTATTACTAGAGTAATGATGTAACTTATCATCCAAACAGGGTTGTGAGAATAAACAAGTTAGCATCCAGGTGGATCCTGAGGGCACTAACAGAAGCCAGGGCAGTCGTAAGAACATGGGACTGTATGGTTACCTTTCTTTTTTTTTTTTTTTTTGAAGATTTTATTTATTTATTTGACAGAGAGAAACACAACGAGAGAGGGAACACAAGCAGAGGGACTGAGAGAGGGAGAAGCAGACTTCCGGCCGAAGCAGGAAGCCCAATGTGGGGCTCGATCCTGAGTCTCCAGGATCATGACCTGAGCCGAAAGCAGTCGCCTTAACTAACTGAGCCACCCAGGCGCCCCTGTATGGTTACTTTTCTTATGTTCAGTGTTAATGAGTATTGCTTTTGTCCCATTGTTGGCAATGGTTTTTTGTTCATGTGTTAGTTCTGACAGGGAATAATATGACGGTTAGAGATTTTCTAGCTTATTTTATGAATAATAATAACTGTATGTTTGTCTAGTGCTTTGTAAGTAATAGTTTTAAAGAAAACTTCCCATGTGTTCATAATGTATGAGAATAATTGTATGATCTAAGTGTTCATTCATTTAATGAATCCTTGTTGACTATCTTCCCCATGCCGGGCACTATTGTAATTGTCACGTAAACACTGAACAGCAGGACAGATGATGTGCCTACACTCTGAAATGTATATCTCAGTGAAAAAAATAGAAAATGATTTCACTAGAACAAAGCTAATCAATTAACACCAATATTGAAACTTTTTCTGGACTTATTAATGCCTTATGCATATTGAACTAAATAGTTGGTCACTTCGCCAGTTATTACTGACACTGTAGAGATAAAGAAACTAAGCCATAAATTTACTAAGCAGAGCCATGAGTTGAATCTGTAGCATACCAGGTAAAGACATGTGGTAACTGGGAATCCAGTTGAGTATTTGAATGTAAATATTAAATATTAGATATTAAATATTGTGGAAGAAACAGATAGGGACGCCTGAGTGGCTTAGTTGGTTAAGCGACTGCCTTTGGCTCAGGTCATGGTCCCGGAGACCCCGGATTGAGCCCCACATCGGGCTCCCTGCTGACAGGAAGCCTGCTTCTCCCTCTCTCACTCCCCCTGCTTGTGTTCCCTCTCTGGCTGTGTTTCTCTCTGTCAAATAAATAAAATATTAAAAAAAAAAAAGAAACAGATAGATAGCTGATCATCAGAATCCATATTTTCCTTTTTCCTAAGGTCACACAGAAGCTATGACTCCTCTTAGATTGGTTAGGTGACATGAAACCCAACAGTAGAATGTGAGAAGTGACGGATGACGTTTTCAGAACTGGATCATAAAATTCTCTCACGTGGTGACACTCAACAACCTCATTCCATTTTAGCTGGACCTGAAATAACATCCAGTAGGCTGGATCACTGAATGACTGTGTGGGAAAGGAATCCCACCGCATTGTTCCCCTCCTCTATACTGTCACAAGATGGAGAAACAAACAGCTATTGTGTTTGAGCCAATAAATATTTTGGAGTCTTTTCACTGTAGCAATTCACCTGTCTTCAGTAAAACAAAATTCTTCTATAAATGCCTTGACATTATACAGCCCTTCTCCCTACCTATTAATCATGGCATGTTTTTCTTCTGAATCTTCATGTAGCTCAAATCCTCTCAAAACTCAGTGCTACAGCCAGTTAATGCTGAATAAAATAATGACACAAAGTGAAACCTGGTGTCATCGGAATTAACCAATTTATAAATGCAGGAATAGAAGACTGGGGAGATGATGAAATTTGACCTGCATCACCTGGGACATGAAGCTGGACATAGATATTGGGACCATCTGTCTACCACAGCAGGTTGGAACATATCATATCTAGACGGAAGTGAAATTTACTTTCTAAAATTTTAGGATAACCTTTTAGCTGAAATATATTGGAATATTATCTAAGCTGTATTCTCATATCCTATTAAAACTATTTTTTCCCCAGGGGTAAGAAGTAGGTCATATTTTACTAAAATTAAAGTACCATTTTAATAGGTCTTAAATGTATCAAATATAACTTGAAATAATGGAGGAGTGACAGGATCTAAAGTAAGTTTTGATATATGGAGTTTCCTTTCAAATTATTTGCAGTGATAGAACTTAATTTTATTACATTAATGGAACTTGGAAAAATAAAAAAAAAAACTTAGTAGTAACTTGGCACATATGTATTAAATACATGATAATACTACATTTAGTAGAATTTTTATTGTGTTATGTTTTCAAGGGACTAGAATAGAGGTTAAGAGAGTGGACTCTACCATCATACTATGTGGACTTAAATCTTGATTCTACCACTAATTCTCTGATATGGGGATGTTTCTTCTACTGTCAGATCAGGAAGTTGAAAAAATACCACATAGTAGTATTGAGAAAATTGAATAGAAACTGTATGTGAAGTGCTTACAACGTTTGACATGTGGCAACAATTCAATTAACATTAGCTCTTATTAATATAAGGGAAATACAAAGGATTCCTTTCTTAAAGGTAGTCTGAAGTAGTAGAAACTCAACTATAATTTCTGTCACATATATTTCAGCCTACAAAATAACCAAGTAAACAAATATGCTAAAATTAAATAAATGATTGAAATGTCTTTTGATGTATTATTAATATGGAAAACTTGCATTTTTTGTAAATGCTTTTCATCAAAGGGAAAGGGAAATGTTTCATGCCTGAAGAGGACCTTAGTTTGGGAGTATTATAAAGTTCTTATTTAACGCCTACTCTTCCTATTCCTCACTGAAACTTCGAAGGCAGGGGTGATTTCTATCTCATTCATCATAGCCTCCTAAATGATTGACATATCTCCCTTTCACTGACCATATAAATATCTTTTGAGTGGATAAATAGGTTAGCTACTACACTCAAGTCATTGTATCTATCCAAGCCTTAATTTCCTCATCTGTAGAATGGGAATATAAGTGCCCAATGAAAACATATTATGTGGAAAACGGGACTTACACAGTCACAAGGCTTTAGCAGGCATTGGATATATGTGTGGTTAAAACTCTACACTAAACATTGCATTGCATGATACTTTATAGTTAAATATAAATGTCACAATTGCATTGTGAGGTTAATATTTTTCTTAGCTACAACTCTTCTGTTGTGGGAAAACAAAACCAATTTGAGTTAACCTAGGGATAAAATGAGAATTTATTACATGAACACAGTCTTGTCTCAAGGACCCCAAGCGCAGTAACACACACAAAGGATTACAACCAGGACACAGAAAATCAGCTAGCCCCCAAGCACCTTCTATTCCAGTCTCTCTGGGTCTCTAACAACCATCCATTCTTGAATATCTACTTGATTTGTTTCTGTTTTTAGGTGGTTTCCTCTGCTTCTCTGTACACATGGCAAATGATGGCTGCTTGATGCCACACCAGCCCAACAGTCAAGCCAGACTAAGTTCAGTGCCTTAGACTAAATCCCAGCCTCTCAGGAGTAAAAGCAAATTGGCTTAGCTTGGGACAGGTGATGCACTCTGTATTTCTGGGAAGACAAGATTAAATACAAACACAGGTACCCAGCTCTACATTTAATGTTGGGAGAGGTAGCGTGGTTAATTTTAGGGGAAATAGTATCATTGTGGGCTGGATGTTACCTTATCAGATTTTAATATTATTATATTGATTTAAAAAAAATCAGACAAGAGTCAGAGAGTTTGAATAACTTGTTCAGAACCACAGAAAAAGTGAAACACTATAGCCTAAATACTGCATTTCTGACTCTGATAAACACTTTTCTGTGTGCTTGCCTCCCATGAAGTAATACTGAGACCTCTGATCTCTTAACTTTTCTGTATTAATCTCTAAGGTGCTTTTAAACTTTTTGGTTTCCTCTGACTAATGCCTAATTCTGGTGTCTATGAAGCTATAAACATTCTGAAGTCTACATTTCCATTTTCATATTCTTTTCAGACGTTTTCTTTTCCCCTAGCACCACAGAACTAAAAGAAGCCTGCTCTGTAGAATATAGCCCTCAGGAGGAGAGCAGTTTTAAGAACATTAGGTAGCAAAACACTTGCAAACTTTTGAAGTATATTTTGAACACAGCTGTAACTGGAACTAAATGCATTGTGTTTTGACATTTTTCTCTTCGTTTCAAAGGGCATTAGAATCAAGTTCTTAAAAATGTATGAATCCTCAGACCCTTCTCTGATAAATAAAAACAATTAGAAAATTGTCAAGTAGAGAATAATATCTGTGTGGATTTTTCAAGTACTCAAGTACTGAGTTGGCCGGGAAATTCTGTCCTTCCAGCATTGACTTCAAGCGAGCATTTTTTTTTTTTTAAGATTTTATTTATTTATTTGACAGAGAGAAACACAGAGGGAACACAAGCAGGAGGAGTGAGAGAGGGATAAGCAGGCTTCCCGCTGAGCAGGGAGCCTGATGTGGGGGTTCAGTCCCAGGACTCAAGGATCATGACCTGAGCTGAAGGCAGAAGCTTAACAACTGAGCTGCCCAAGTGCCCGTCAAGGTAGTATTTTGAACTGGATTACCTTAGGATGATTACATTATTATGTGTTTTTTGTTTGTTTGTTTGTTTTTGTTTTTGTTTTGTTTTTTTTTGTGAAGAAATGGATAACCTCAGATAACAGATCACTGAGATCAGTTCAAAGACTATGATTAAAAAGAGAAATTGAAATTCAAATTTATCTTACTTATCCTTGTGTCTTTTTATTAGCTGACTTCATGCAGTTGGAAAGGAAGATATTAATCAAAAAGTAATTACCAAGACAGAAAAAAATTATCATTTTTTTAAAGATGTTGAGAAGAAGAAAAAAAAGTTAAATGTTGGCAATCCAGCAGTTCTGAAACTTTGCTAAGGTTTTGAAATTTGAATGTGAACTGTAGGAGAGCACTCAGAAAAAGAATGAAATAAGCAGGTTTCATTGTATTTAATTTGGCCTCTTAAATGTAACATGATGGAACTTGTAACCTAGAAATATTTTCTTAGGTATATTCACTAGGGAAGGTAAGCATAATTACAGCTGTTCAGACTTCATGCAAACCAAATTGGCGTTATGGACAATTAATCTTTGAAACTTATTTAGATAGCGTTGTAATTTCTCACTTTTGTAAGAAGTAAGAGGAAGGCAACATATATCAAACTTTAGTCAATAATCCAGAAGTTTACTTAATTGACAATATAAGACAAAGCGTCACTAAATTATTACTACACTGGGGCAACCCATAATTCACAATAGTTTATATAGTCCTGAGTATGCATAATTATATCCTAATTCTTACCTACCTAAAAGAATAATAAATTGGGCATTGGGCTATTTCCTCTTGTTCTTTTGGTATTAGTTTGATTTTAGATAACTCATCAAAGGGTTAGGATTTCTTAGAATAAAGTGATGTTATAACGTCCTTTCTATCCATTCAGGCAGAATTTGCCATGCTGCTTACAACCCTAACAACAAATAGGTATTTGATCAAAAATAAAAGGAGTAGGGTTTCATTGGACCTGATGAATTGGAAATGAGATTAGCTACTATGGACTTGGAAAAATCAATACATATTTTAAATCAAATTCCTTACTGTGGAATAATAAGAAATACATTTGATCCTGGAACAAACTCCTCAAACCTTTGGAATTTCCTGAGCAATAAGTTTTTCCATTCATTAGGAGCCCTTTTCAAACTTATGTTAATGAGGTAGGTTAGGGTGGGGCTTCTAAATAGCCTTGGGGAAGTGGGGATGGTCATCAGACAGACCAAGAGATTAGAAGGTTAGCCAAGCTTTGGGAAGGGAAAGGGGGAGGGTCTGCAAAATAACCTCTATAAACCTCTTGAACAACAGTATCCTGGGAACTTCTGGACTGGTGAACCAGAACACATTCACGTGCCAGGAGGGTGGTGTAACCCAAACTCAGGGGGACAGAAACTCCTGTCTGGGACTTTACCCTACGAATCTCTTCATCTCTCTGGTTGTCTCTCTCCTTTAGTTACTTCAAAATAAACCAAAAATCTGGCAAGTAAACTGATTTCCTGAGTTCTGTGAGCCACTCTAGGAAATTAATGGAACCCGAGGAGGGGGTTGTGTGAATCTCCAATTTATATCCAGTTTGTCAGCAGGATAGGTAGCAAACTGAACTTGTGATTGGCATCTGAAGTGGAGGCAGTTTTGGGGGACCAAGCTCTTAGATTATGGTATCTGACATTATCTCCGGGTACATAGGTGCCAGAATTGAGTTAAATTTGAGGGGACACCAAGTCTATGTCACTGAAAATTAAAGAAATACTTGGTGACATGAACAGGAAAACCACTTTGGATTTACCATTAAAGAAATAAGTTAAATTTTGCCTTAGATGATGGTCACTTGGTTTAGGGGTAGATACATAAACCAAAGGCCTGGTTTGAAGCTAGGCTGAAGAAATTGCCTGAGTTACAGTAGGGTGAAACAATGTCCTGTAATATTTCTGACACTTTTATTGAAAGTTAGAGTTGCCTATTAAGTGAGTTTCTTATAAAAGTCAGAAATATACATATTGGTCTATGCAGCTCTCAATTATGTGCCCACACTTAACAGAAAGAAGCTAATTACCTTGACCATATGCTTCCTCCCCTTTTCACTGGGAGTCTCTCATGTTTTGCTTTTCCCTTCCTCTTGTATACTGCATTGCATTTTATTTTAATTGCCACCTTACTATCAAATGAAAGGGAAATATTGCTGTAGGGATGGGTGAAAATTATAGGTTTCAACATTCCCCAGATGGGCTGGCTCCCTGGCTTTAGGGGCCCTGTTTTCCAGCATGTAAGTTTGAAGGTTTTGGCCCAGTTCTTAACCCTGAAATCTATGGACAACAACACAGCATGCAGCTTGGTAAACATGACTTTATGTAAAAGCTTTGGAGTTGAAGAAACAGCTGTTTCCCAATGTTTTGACTGTGTGGCCATGCCACATAACTTTTCTCAGATTCAACTCTAAATTAAGTTCTGTAGACTAGTTAACCTCTACTGTCTCTTTCAGTTATGACTTAATTTTTTCACCTTTTTAGATGAGGTTCCTTCTTCTTTTCAAGACTTCTTCACTTTCTACCCCATCTATTCCCAAGACTGAGTTTGGTGCATTCTTCCACCAAAACACATTATTGTAATTCACATTCACCCATAGATCTTTCCCTATATCTAGACCTGCATCCTATAGACAGAAACTCTGTCTTTCCTCTTTAGAACATCAGTTCTCTGCATAGTGTTCAGCCCATGGCAGGTGCTCTGTAATCACTGGTTGAATAAGAGAAAAAGAAATAAAGAAATAAAGAAATAAATAAAGAAATAAAGAAATGGAAGGAAGGAAGGAAGGAAGGAAAAGAAAAGAAAAGAAAAGAAAAGAAAAGAAAAGAAAAGAAAAGAAAAGAAGGAAGGAAGGAAGAAAGAAGGGAGGGAGGGAAGAAGAAAGGAAATGACTTAATATCAATCAATCAAATAGTTTCAAAAAACAATGGAACTAATTTTTCCCACTGATCTCCTGAGGGGCCTAGAATGTAGAAGAATATTCCCCTATTACTTCATAATCAATGATATGAACAATAATAACTGAAATGATTGAGTGCTTAGTATAGACTCATGAATTAAATTAACTTATGGACTAGGTATAACAAACCTCCTAGACAGGTACAATTAATATCATCATTTTAATGACAGAAAATTGAGATTTAGAGTTATGTAAGTCTTCCCAATTTCCCAGCTAGTGAGCAGTGAAGCTTGAATTTGTGGTTAATCTGACACCAAAACCATTATTTACCTATTATGGAATTCTGACTCTAGGCTCCAAGCATTACAGCCTACCACTAGCTAAACTAGGACCCTAAACCTAAATCTCCATTTCCAGTATTTTCTGCCAATCTTCATGAAAGCAAGATCTACTTATAACTTAATTAGAATTTACTATACATAAATTTTCAAAAAGTAGATTAAACTTAATTCAGTGAAAGTTGCCCTTATAGCATGAGCTGATGAATTCAGGGATGCACTAAATACACATTTCCTCTCAGTAGGTGTCAGTCACAAATGACAGCAGAGCATCACTAACTATAAAACGATTTGCAGAAACCAGGTGGCTGATACAATCATGATTATTTCCATTTTATCAGAGAAGATTACACAATTAGGAAACAAGATTTGGTGAGATATTTTCAGATAAGTCAGACAGTTGGATAATATAATAACTACTAAGGACACCTCTTAAAAGGAGAAATGGGATGTCAATTAAAAGGCATAAAATAAATATATATTTATGTGTGCATTATGTCTGTGTGTATATTGCTTGGAAACTGATAAACTATACATATATTCCATATATGTGTAGGCATAGCTAAAGATTGCCTGAAGGTAATTGCTTATTCTTTCCTTTTGTGAGCATATCACCAAGAATATCTTTAGTCATGTCTTACATCTTAGATACCTTTGATAATGTCATGACGTGAATTTGCTTTTTTTTTTTTTTTCTTTTTGGTAACAAGTTAGCCACCCTCCCCAATCACTGGGCATATTCTTGTTTTGTTTCATCACTCTCCATAAAGATGGTGTCATCACCTGAAGACAAGGATGTTCTTTTATGATGGTCTTGACTTCTTAAAAACTATTTGCACTGAGCTTGGAAACAGGCACCTTTAAGCCCTGCTATGAATCTAACTGTTCTGCTGTAAAATGCATATGGTATTGGAATCAACAATATTCAGCTAAGATGTTTTTGTTACATGTCTTTTGATCAACCTCTGATAGGAAAATAATAAACAAACCTCCCTTCCATTTAGACTTATTAAATATTCAAGTGATTCCCCAAATATACTCAGCCTTGGTGTGGCTTCATTAATGTACAGCTCCATTGCATTTTACGATGGAACATTGGTACAATATGCTTCCTGCAGTGACTGCCCACAAGTAAATAGATCGTTGCATTCTTCACCAGCCAAAGCTCAAAAGTAGCCTAAAGTCAGGAGTATTATAGTAATCAAGGCTGCAGGTTAGAGGCATGGATAATGATGTAAAATCCACATCAGTGAAAAAAGAGGCCACAACTTCCTCATCAAGTGCAGATGGGAATAACAAACAACTATTTCTAGTCAAAGCTTAGTGCCCCTTATTCTGGAAGTCACTTCTAAAGACCCAGTTTAGAAAGCCTACATGTCCATCAAGAGGCTACATTTACTGATGACAGTACTTGAAATTACTAAAATTGATAATTTGTAACTCTATGTAAATAAACAAACAAAAAAGCCTAATGTTTAGCATGATATGGTAAATGAAAACAAAAACATAAAGGAATCAAGGACATATATGAACTATGATTGCAATTACTAAAAGTACACAGGTATAGGGACAGATATGAAAAAAAAAACAAAAATAAACAGCAAACTGTAAACCAAGAACAATAAATTGTGCTGTTTACTATATACCAGACATTTCCCAAAGCTTTTTATATTATTTTATATAATTCCTAAACCAATCCAGATAAATCAATATTTGTATACACTTATAGATAAGAAAACAAAGCCAATTCTAAGAAATAAATGATGCCCTCAATGTTATTTAGCTAGATGAGAATATAATAAAACTGTGTTCTGTTCAATACCAAGTACTTTCCATTATGCTATATTGCCTTCTCATGGTAAATGACGTTTTGTTGAATGACAGAATTATACAGATTTTTTATCTCCTCTACTTGTCTAATTATATTATATTGACTTTAAATTCAATTTTAAGTCTGCTTTGGACTCTACAAAAACACCATGCTTATCCTTAGATCCACGATTTCAGCCTTACTTTATAGAATTTTCTCCTACTGAAAAGCAATGAGTCATGTTCTCGCTTATTTTAACCAGCTTCAGCTCAGGTTGTCTCTGTCTTATTGGAGTACCACCTGAACACAAGCCCATAGTGAATAACTAGCTCAGAAGATTTGATTTTGAAGTGGAATGTGCACTATACTTTTTGAGATGGAATTTTGAACTTACATGGGGACATGTGATATTTGCTTCCATGAAAACTTTTTTTAAAAAATGATGATATATTAGAATCCATGCTTCTGGGGCGCCTGGGTGGCTCAGTTGGTTAAGCAACTGCCTTCGGCTCAGGTCATGATCCCGGAGACCCGGGATCGAGTCCCACATCGGGCTCCCTGCTCGGCGGGAAGCCTGCTTCTCCCTCTCTCACTCCCCCTGCTTGTGTTCCCCCTCTGGCTGTGTTTCTCTCTGTCAAAATAAATAAAATCTTTAAAAAAAAAAAA
>PITA01013333.1:0-57954 GCA_004023965.1 Spilogale gracilis
TGAAATTTGTTTTTGAAATGACTGTTTTCAGTTTATTCATATTACTTGTTTACTGATATAGGGCCAGGATAGCTATGTACATTTAAGTAATATAAATGCCTTGACTTGAAAGAGCAGTCAGGTTGGGAACACAGATATGTAATAAAGAATTAGTGAAAAAACTTAGTAACCATACATCGAGGAATAGAAGAGAGGGGCTCCATTGTGTAATCAGAACATAGACAAGAATAGGGTTATTTTTGGCTCGGAGAGAAAGTCATAGAGATGTCACAGAAAATGTTAGCAATTAAATTCTAAAAGATTAATTGGCAATCTTATTAGGTGCTGAGGTAAGAAAATACATTCTAGGAAAAGACAAAGAGATGTGTTTAGAGATTTATAGACAACATATCAAGGTACAACTGAGAATCTCTCAATGAAATTGTGGGGGAAAAATGAAAGAAGTTGTGATAAAAATTATTTCTGTAAAGGCACCTGGGTGGCTCAGTGGGCTAAAGCCTCTGCCTTCCGCTCAGGTCATGATCTCAGGGTCCTGGGATCTAGGCCCACATCAGGCTCTCTACTCAGCAGGGAGCCTGCTTCCTCCTCTCTCTCTCTCTGCCTGCCTCTCTGCCTACTTGTGATCTCTCTCTCTGTTTCAAAAAAAAATAAATAAAATCTTAAAAAATATATTTCTGTAAAGATCAGGGTGGGTTTGTAGAATACCAAATACAATGTTAGCCTGTAATAAATGGTACACTGCAGAAGAATGTAAAAAATACAAGAAGGTTGTAAAAATAATTTGTAGCACTACAAAGACAACATCATAAAAAAATCTGTATCATAGGAATATCTCTGGCCAAGAAGAATTTAGTCCCTTTTAGTGGCTCAGTGAAATGGGTCTGGACCTTATTTGCATTTGCAAAAACCCCTCACAGCAGCACTCATGTTAGTATTTCATCAAATAACTGGGAAAAGATGTGTGCACTTCAGGAGTGAGGATCCTGAGGACTATTATGGGTTGTATAGTGTACCCCCCCAAATTCATATGTTGAAGCTCTAATCCACTTCAGAATGTGACCTCATGTAGAAATAGGGTGATTGTAAATTAAGTTGGTTAGGATAACATCATACTAAAGCAGGGTGGTCCTCAAACCCAATATAATTGGTGTCCTTTTTAAAGGGGGACATTTGGATACATATGCATGCAAGCGAACACTATACAAATATGAAGATGGCACCCAAATGTCACGAAAAGAAGTCCAGAATAGGTCTTCCTCTTGTAGAAGGAATCTGCCAACACCTTGATTCCAGACTTTTAGTGTCTGCAATTGTGAGAAAAATAATTTCTGCTGTTTAAGCCACCTGGGCTGTGAAACTTTCTTACAGCAGCCCTAGCAACTTAATACAGGGCCATATTTAAATTCTGCCTACCATGGAAGATTTTAAAATTATTATCATCTTTTATCCACCACAGTATGTTTGCCTGCTCTTTCCTTTGTCTGCACTATTCTTCTTCCTACCAAGACACACTCTGCCTTGTGAAAATAATTTATCAGGGAAGCTTCTTTTTAACTGCTCCGGACTAGGTCAAGTTTCCTTTATTATATATGAACATAAATTCAAGTACCTGTACTTCGTAGCAGTAAACAGCATTGCAATTTTACATTTACTTGTGTGAGTAGTTTAATGTCTTTCTATTCCAGCACAATATATATTTCATGAAGGTGGTGAAAATATATATTTTATTGAGCCATATTTTTTTGGATTCTAACAGCATTCGATACTCAGAAATGCTTAATATTTTATATATTTTAAATTAATGATGGCTGGCTTAATAAGTGAATAAAACCCAATTAATTGACCAGAGAAGCAATTTAGAAAAAAGAACGGTTGGGTTAATAAGATACTGACTTTCATTTTTGACATCTTAATTTGAAATACTTGTGAAACATGTAGCTATTGCTATAAATTACAGAGTTAAAGAGACATGGCATGTCTGGATTTTAGGCTCAAATTCAGGTCAATAATTTGAAGATGTCAGCATATACAGCTTTCTTTCAAATATAGAAATTGGTAAGATTTTTCAGAAAGATACAAAAAGTGTTAAAGATTGAAAAAACTCATGCTAGATATTTATTTCGCTTTTAATAGTTATCAAGTTAATAGTGTGTTTAAAAATAAAGAATTTACAAACATAGAGACAGAGGAAGAAGTAAATCTAAAATGAAGAAATTCAATTCCAGTTTATTTATCAGTGCAAAAACTGTGGCTTGGTGACATACATGAATTTATTTTTAATGTGCTTACTTTATTTTATAAGATATAATTGACATGAACATTATGTTAGTTTCAGGTGTACAAAATAATGATTTCATACGTGTGTATATGTAAAAGATCACCCAATAAGTCTAGCTAATAATTGTCACTATACATAGTTACACAAATATATTTTTCTTCTGATGAAGACTTTTAAGAACTATTCTTTTAGCAACTTCTAAACATGCAACACAGAACTGTTAATGTATTCACCATGATATACATTACATCCCCATGACTTTACATTTTAACTGGAAGTTTGTACCTTTTAACCACCTTCACTCATTTTTCCCACCCCTACTCCGTATCTGGACACCAGTCTGTTCTCTGTGTCTATGGACTTGAGTTTTGTTTCTTTGATCAAGTATAAGCATTTTCATTTCTGGCTCAACAGACTTTATGGTTGGTGAAAATTACTCCCAGAATCTGTAACTTACTTATTTTTATACTTTCTTCTCTGTTTAAGTTACCATAAGTTTATGTTTATTTCTGTTTTCCATGGGCATTTTGAGGGAAATTAGAAGAGATAAGAGTTATAGCTTTAGTTATATCCATTTGAATGGAAATCTTGTGTTTCATATTTTGACAGATTGGTTCTAAACTGTGCTCATCAGATTTGCATATGGAATGTTCATATGATAGGGGTACACCAAAGCCGATGAATGCAGTCATGGTAGTAGGGCCCTGGCATTGATATAAATGTCCACAAGTAATGTAATGTACAGCTAAAGTTAAAAATTATGATTTTCAGAAAGCATTTCTGAAGTTCTCATCTTTCTATAGTTTTATTTATTTATTTATTTATTTTTAAAGATTTTATTTATTTGACAGAGAGAGATCACAAGTAGGCAGAGAGGCAGGCAGAGAGAGCTGAGGAGACAGGCTCCCTGATGAGCAGAGAGCCCAACGCGGGCCTTGATCCCAGGACCCTGAGATCATGACCTGAGCTGAAGGCAGAAGCTTTAACCCACTGAGCCACCCAGGAGTTACCTAGGAGGCCTCTATAGTCTTATTTAATAGAAATATAGGCGGGGCGCCTGGGTGGCTCAGTTAGTTAAGCTACTGCCTTCGGCTCAGGTCATGATCCCGGAGACCTGGGATCGAGCCCCACATTGGGTTCCCTGCTCGGCGGGAAGCCTGCTTCTCCCTCTCTCACTCCCCCTGCTTGTGTTCCCTCTCTGACTGTGTTTCTCTCTGTCAGATAAGTGAAATCTTTAAAAAAAAAGAAAAAAGAAATCCCTAGGATTAAAAAAAAAGAAGAAGAAATATAGACAAAGGGTACATTGAAATTCAAAAGCAAAAAAGGAACTTCATTTAGAATTATCTGATGGACAATCTTCTACTTCAGTCAGAAGATCCCATTTTCTAAGATTTTTTGAGTTAAAAAAAGAAACATTTTTAAATTGTAATAGACCCACTTTGAATTTGTCACTTGTATATATTAACATGATCTTTCTTTTACATAGAAACCTGTATAGTTTTAATTTAAATTACTTTTAAAATAAATCCCTTTAGACATTTATAGAAGTAGTTTTGGGTTTTCTTCTCCATTTGGGTTATACACACGAACACACATACACACACACATAATATGACAATAATATAGAAATAATTTTCACTTCTATAATTCACTCTTTTCTTCTCTTTTCTTTTTTAAAGATTTTATTTATTTGACAGAGAGAAAAACAGCCAGCGCGGGAACACAAGCAGCTGGAGGGAGAGAGGGAGAAGCAGGCTTCCTGCCAAGCAGGGAGCCTGATGTGGGGCTCGATCCTGGGACTCCAGGATTGTGACCTGAACTGAAGGCAGTGGCTTAACCACTGAGCCACCTAGGTGCCCTTGAATTCATTATTTTCAATTCTCAAAATAAATACTTCTGTCCCAGAGGCTAGAGTTACATGAATGTTTTTAGTAAATGAGTATTGGAAAGACCATGGTTGTTACCTCTAAAATGACTATTAGAAACCCATTCACCTTGTTTATGATTGAAATTGTTAAATATGGATGATTTTTCTAGTCAAGACTTTCAATTAAATGAAAGATGACTGTATGTCTCAATCTGTCCAGGACAGTCCTGATTTACATCTGTTGTCCCAGATGTCTCAGAAAGTCAATGCTCCATTTTGAATCTCAAAAAATCTACCAATTTGAATAATAAATTCTATGGTTTCCTTAGTTTTAATTCACAGAAAGCAAGATCAAAGTGGCTTAAACCTAAAAAAGAAATTTTAATGGCTCATGCAAGTAAAATTCCCAGAAACACTCCATTCTGCCATTGTTTATAGTCAGGTCTATTCTGTATCCCTCCAGGAGCATAATGATGTAAACTTTTCCACTTTTAGGCTTTTCAGTTAACCCATGGATTAATTATAGAAGACTAGCCATTGAATTATTTCTGACCTTGGCCAAGAAACAAACAGTAAAAAAGTTGGTTAGAGGAGAGAATTTTGTATCTCCTCATCCTCAAATATGGTAGAGTTGAGATCCTGACCAAAACTGATGAAACAAGAAATAGAGGTTTAAGTATGTTAGAATCTCTAGAAAGATGCATCCGAACCTTAATATACATATTATCACTTGCAGATGCTGATTCAATAAGTCTGGGGCGTGCCTTTACTTTCTGCAATTCTCACCAGCCCTCAGGGCAGGCCCATACTGTTGGTCCATGAAACATAAACGAAGGTGCCAGGCTCCAGAAAAAAGGATTCAAAAACTTGTAAAACAAAATATTCTTGCTTCTTTATAAGTTGATATTCATGTTAACTTGTTTCTTCTGGAAGTAGGAAAGGGCATTTTTTTTTTTGAAGTATTTGTTCTTTTTGAAATTATGTCTATATATGTCTACTCTATTCTCATTTGGTAAGGCAGTATGCAAAGTTCTGTCTCATAAAACTCATAAAGTTAGATATATTGAGGAAGATATATAGCCACAAAGGAAACTATATTTCACTTGTGAATACCTTTAAGATCTACATGCTATTAAAACTTCAAAAATATTTACATACAAATTGTACACGTTAAGGTTTAAAAACAATTCTCTGCTAGGAAGTCTAATTTATAATAATGGTCTTTTAATAGCAAACCAACATTTTTTTCCTTTAGAGGAAAAAACGCTATTCTTATTTTATTTCTCTGGAAATTTAGCTATTTGCATTCCCAAAACATTCAGCTTCTATTGTCTTTTATATAATTAACTCTTTTATCAAAAGTAAGATTTTTAATATATATAATCTTTGTTGAAGTCAAGGTAAATATGTGGATTGGTCTGTTGTGTGTGTGTGTGTGTGTGTGTGTGTGTGTGTGTGTGTTTTGACACTTTTCCTTTGACTTACTATAAATGAATTCAGTTAGCATTATTGATAGTCCTTATTTTAACCAGGAAACAAAAACCTCTCAGTGATTTTTCTTCAATCTAGGATCATACATATTAATTGTTATTGATTAGAAGTAGAAATAATTTTCAAGGGTTTAAATATGAAATGGACCCCAAACTCTGTGGAATATGCATTTAATAATATCACTAATTGGGGCACCAGGGTTCTCAGTCCTTAAGCATCTCCCTTCAGCTCAGGTCATGATCCCGGAGTCCAGGGATCGAGCCCTGCATCAGGCTCCCTTCTTGACAGGAGGGCTGTTTCTCTCTCTCTCACTCCCCCTGCTTGTGTTCCCTTTCTAGCTGTTTCTTTCAAATAAATAAATAAAATCTTTTAAAAAATAATAATATCACTGATCACTTTAAATCATTTTCTACTTTTCCACTTATTTTCCTACATACAATGTACAATTATATACCTGTTTACATGAATTTTAACATACTGCCCTAAATGGGAACAGAAATTGCTACCTTAAAATGTTTCTTTTGCATAAGGATTACCTTGTGCTGGTTATTTTTAAGAACTAGCAAACACAAGAGAAACTGAACACCAAGTATAAGTACCCTTTTGTAAGAGACATTTCCATTTATAATGGATGATTTAGGGAATTGCTTAGTTTTCCTGGGTACCTCCTATGTATATGGGAGGCAACATGTTGATAAACTTCTCTTTGCTTTTTCTCTTGTTAATCTTTTTTTATAGGAGGTCTCAGCTAAGAACCTTCAACAGTAGAGAGAAAATTATTTTTCCTCCCCTACTATACCTAAAAAGGATTTTAACTAGTCAGCAAGTTTACAGAGTTTGGTTGACAAAGTATTTGAAATGTAGTCCCTAAGATTCTTTATCAAAGGAAAACATTTGCTTTCTTTTCCCTTTGTATATGCCTTATTCTACATAATAGACAAAAAATTACTGTTAATTTAATAATTGGAGTTTGAGTTTGAGGAGCAGTTGGTATAAAGTGGTAACAGTGAAGAATCAAAACAAAAACAATGAAAATTGTCAAGGATCAATAATTCCTGTCTTCTTAAAGGTCCTTCTAGTTGAAGTAAGAATCAAATTGACATGAGACAAATTAATGCAAGAAATCAAATTTAATAGGTGTGCATATGGGGAATCCACATAGACATGGAAATTCCAAACACAAGCAAAATGAAGCATATATGTTGTTATGAATTAGAAGACGAGAGTGGTGGACTGGAACTTCAGAGAAAAGGAATGCACTTCATAGGTCAAATATTTATTAATTAGATGTTTTTCCTACCATGCAGATGTGTCACTCAGATAAAATTTATCTTTATTATTAATCCTTATTTTGGGAAAGACCCCCAATTTAGATTCTTCTCTGTGGTTAAGGGAGAACAAAAATTTCTCTTAATCCTTCAGCTCCAAATAATCCACATGTCAAAGTGACACATTCAGGGAGGAAGGGAGGCTGTCCCAAACAGCCTTCAGTATGATGTTCAAACATAGAGAGATGGAGGAAAATGAAGAGTTAGCAGTGAAAAAAATCACATGATTTGTATCAGTGGGATTCTTTCATTATCACCTTTTTTTTTAATGGCTAGGTTTTTTAGTAAATGTTGAAGTAAAACTCTAAGAGATAAGCAGGGAAATACTTTTATACTTTACCTTCATTTATAAAGTATACATACCTCTTTTCTCTATATTTTTATTGTGGATAATGAGAGTCATATCTTGGGCATTTTGAAATGTCTTTGAAGAGATGAAACCAAAAACACCAGTACATCAACCAAAGTATAAATTTTAAACTCAATTTAAACAAAAATAATTAACAGATTTTAGTTTTAAAAAATTCATAAGTTTAAATATTTATGCAGCAATGAGGTCATTTAATTGAATTTTATCTGAGAAATTTTGTGATATTTGTAATCATTTTTAAGAAAAAATTAAAGGATGAGTCATTTGGTCACAAAACAGATTCATAGCAGAGCCAGGGAAGGAACTAGTCCCCCCCATCCAATTCTCCCACCCTACCCCCCACCCCAAATGAAATCTGCATATAAGAGACTGGCAATATAGACTGAAACTAAGTTTCTGTCACTTCATACTACTGTTCTATCTCTACCCCCATTACTCTAGGAGAGGAGACACTGTTTAATTGTGCAGCTTGAGAGTCCTAAAGCCTAAAAACCATAGCATGGGCCCTGAGTTTCAGGGTATATCTTGGCCCTAGTGTTGCTTAGAGTGCAACAGAGAAGTAACATACTCACATATCTGTTACTGTTCTTCTATGTGTAAGTTTCTATGAAGCATGTTGTTCGACATTCTAATCTACTAGATATCTGGCCTGACCAGTCATGATAGTTTTTAGGAGTCAACCAAGAGATTAGAGATCAATGATTCCCTTTGAAACTATGTTAGTCTACTTGGGGCCATCTGGCCAGCCATATAGACTGCTGACTGTGAGTACTATCTCAGCAAAACTTCTAGGAACAGGAGATAGAAGGATTAAGTTCACCTTGGAGGGAGTTTGGTCATTGTTATTAATGACATTGGAGTAATTTGCTTAGGAAGGAGCAACACAGAGTGTTGAATCAGAAGTACTGACTGAATAAAGCAGAGAAGTATGTGGAGCTCCCTTGCAATCATTGAAGGCTTGCATGCCTATGACAGTGGGGAAAATGGAGGATATAGAATGTTGGGGCAATAGATGAGGAAGACCCTAACAATTATATTCCTTTCCTGTGAGGTTAAGAGAGGCAAGTAGCCAGTCTGATAATCAGTCCCTTGAATTAGTGCTGGTTGATCACCACTTTGAATATGAGAATTTGATTATACACATATTGAGTCTGCAGCACTGGCTTTCCAACTGCAGATGCCATTACACACAGCATAAATATTGGAACTCCTATTTAGTATTGGGGTATCTTCAGAACATTGACCCTTGAAATAATTTTTTTTTTCAGTTTTCAAGTAAACCAAAATGTGTTTGCAATTCCACAGCACTTCATTTCTACAGAGTGAAAGATCAGTACAGCTCCAAAGTAATCGGATCATAGACAAATTCTGTCAGCCTAACATTCACCATTCCTGACTTGCCTATTGTTGAGTACAACCATCCCACACAGTGTTCTCTTTGTTTTCAGATGGTTGTATGCAAGTAACCCAGGAGATGGGTGTTGTGATGGTGGTGGTAATATTTGAGTGAGACATTATTCCAGTGCATATTGAGGGTTTACTCCGGTAGTGCAATACACTTAGCCCAAGCAAAGTATAGTCCAGAGCTACAGGAAAACTGATCTCCAGGAACAGCTCTCAATTAATGATTGACGGGCAGTTGGTATATACATAAATCGGCTCCTCATGATCTTGTCATGACTAGTGAGTATTAAAACTAATAAGGATATTGCTTCATTTCTGCCATCTTAATCTCATACAAGAATCTTTGTTGTGGGGGTGCCTGGGTGGCTCAGTTGGTTGGGCGACTGCCTTCGGCTCTGGTCATGATCCCGGAGACCCGGGATCGAGTCCCACATTGGGCTCCCTGCTCGGCAGGAAGCCTGCTTCTCCCTCTCTCACTCCCCCTGCTTATGTTCCCTCTCTGGCTGTGTTTCTCTCTGTCAAATAAATAAAATCTTAAAAAAAAAAAAAAGAATCTTTATTGTGGTCCACCCAAACTAAAACATAAAGGGAAAGGAATTTTTAGCAAGTTAGTTCAGACTAAATTTACAACTTATGAAGTAAATTCATTAAATTTCCTCTATCATGTTTTAAGTGACAAGTCTCACAAAATTTAAAATTTTAAATAGTGAGAATTGTTATTGGATTGTCATGGTTAGAGGCTCCCTTTTGGGTTATTGAACGTGGATTAAGGGCGTATGGGTGGCTCAGTTGGTTAAGCGACTGCCTTCTGCTCAGGTCAAGATCCCGGAGAGCAGGGATTGAGCCCCACATCAGGCTCCCTGCTCAGCGGGAGACCTGCTTCTCCTCTCACTCCCCCTGCTTGTGTTCCCTCTCTGGCTGTGTTTCTCTCTGTCAAATAAATAAAATCTTTAAAAAAAAAACAAATGGATTAAGATGTCAAGTTTTATTTTTGTTAAACTGACCCCATGCAGACTTACATCCCAGAAAAAGAAGTTGGGACCCTGCAAAACTCAAAGGAAACTAGCTATGGCCCAGTGCATGTATCACTGAAACTTGCAGATTTCTGCAAGTTTGGAATCCCACCCTGCAAACATGCAGAAAAGAAGTTGGTGCTTCCTTAGTCATCAGTAGTGATGTGGCAAATCCTCTGCTTCTTACCTCATTATCCAACGTGATGACAACACTCATTCCAAGAATCATGTCATATCAGGTGTCTTCTACTCATGAGCTGGAACGTTCAGTGTTCAGTAAAGCTTTGCCACATGATTTTGCTGCTGTATCCTAGTCTCTGAGCAATCAGAGAGACGCTTCCTTCCTAATAATGCATTTTTAATTCCTCACAGCCTTCTTTCTGGTCAGAAGTGTCATCCAGCTCTGCTAGAATGCTGTGCACTGCCCAGGAGATGATATTAAAAAAAAAAAAAAAAAGATGCACCTCACACCTGCTAATGCTCCCACTGCTACATGGGTCTTAATCAGTGATGCATCAGCTCCTCTACTGAATAGGATTTTCTCAACCACACAATAATTGCTAGCACTAAGAATTGGGGGAGATTCTAAGCATAAAAGCAATGTAAGGAAACAACAACAAAAAAAGGGAAAATGAAGATGGATTATAATGCAAATTATATTAAAAAAAGTATGAAAAACTGAAAGCTAATGTTTGCTCTTAGAAAGATCTTATGAATCAGTTAGAAAAGATAAAGTTCTAAAGAGAAAAATAAGCAAAGGGGATGAGAAGATAATTAATAAAAAGGAAAAATGTATTAATAGTTAAAATGTTCACTCATTAATAACTATATAAACTTAGCAAAATGAATGATTTCCACCTTTGTTTCCTCAAAAGAGATGATCACTAATAGCTTTTTCATTCATTCATCAATTTTATGTCTTCATTTTACTCAATATATATAAAATATATGGAGAAATGGGGTAATTTTAAAAATCTAAAAAATTGTCATTCTAAATAGGCAATCATACTGACTTTTGCAATTAATTAAAATGCTAAGTTTTTTATAATTAATGCATTTTCTTTGTGAACTAATTTTGAGAAAATTTTTTATCTACAAACTAAGTTTTAGTGCTCCAATACATAAACCTCCTTTTCCATATCACACGGTTTTTTTTTTTCCTATACAGGTCCTATGCATTTAAAAAATAAATCCATTATTAATTTTATTATATCTTTAGTGATATTTCACTGATTGAAAACATAAAATATATTTCAACTATGTAAATACTAGCTGTATATTTGTATGCATGCATATGTCTCCATTCATATATGCATTCATTATCATACATCTTATGGAATTTTACTTCCATGGGAGTTAACTTCTTGTGTTTTCAAGAAGACAGTAATTTCATGTGCAGACAATATTAATAATTTCTATATTTTTAATTAAGTTTTCCTTCAGTCTATTCTTAAGCCATTTCAATGGTCAGTATTTTTTTGAATACATACTAAAAATTGAAATGGGTATAAATATATCTTATTGCTGACTCTTATAGGATTGATTATCTCTGTTATTTCATAGTGAAACAGTATGTTAAGTGTTTACTTGAGAACCACTTTAGGTTTAGATCCTCTTTAATAAATCAGTTTTCAATGACAGGCAATCTGCTTTTAATTATTTTATTTCAGATATCATCTTCACATTATTTTACTGTCATTAGTTTTTTTTTCTTCATTATTGATTACCTGAATTTTTTCCCCTGGGAATATTTTGGGAAAGTTGATTATAGTTTCTTTTAGTAACTTAATCTAAAATAAATGTATTTCCTCTGACATTTCGGTAATATTCCCTCTTTAAAATTTGTAATATGTTTTTGTAAGTCTTGCTGGTTATTACTGTTGCTAATTTATTCATGAGGAATCCCAATAGCATTGCCTTTCTGCTTGTTGTGACCACTCTCTCAGAGAAGAACCCATCTCCTTATGCAGGATATATTCTTGTGCTATTTGCCTGTACTCTATCTGCCCTCATTCCAAGTTTGGCAATATTAATGAGACCTTGATAAGATCTTTTCCACACACCCACTCTGCTATTTAATGAGAGTCAGAATTTTAAGATGCCCCATTTGTCTTTTCTAACATATCCAGTTCAGTATACATTGCACCTAGCATCCTTAGCTGGCTGTTTCTTAAGGATGACACCCTTCTTTCTTTCTAGCATGAATT
Organism: Spilogale gracilis; assembly: GCA_004023965.1. Taxonomy (NCBI): domain Eukaryota; kingdom Metazoa; phylum Chordata; class Mammalia; order Carnivora; family Mephitidae; genus Spilogale; species Spilogale gracilis. The sequence continues at coordinate 11,959 of PITA01013333.1, forward strand.
AATTTTTGCCCTTGTCTTATGTTTTTCATTTCCCAAAGAATATACAGATGGGAATGTAAACTATAGACCTTACATTGCCTTTTTGCTCAAGAAAGAAATACCTTTTAATCAAAAGAAAGCATGCCATATAAATGTTTTTCCCCCAGTATTTAAAATAGTATATTCCCATGAAAGGTATGATTAATGTGTTTGTCTTATGAAGGCAATCACTGAATAGAAATGTTTTTATATAGTATTTTCCACAAAGTCGTTTGGGGTTTCTTGTAGTTTTGAATGTTTTGTCAAGGTGACACACTCATGCTACCAAAGATAGTTGTGTCTTTCCAGAGAACCCTGAACAAAATAAAATTAGCAAGCTTATTTATTTTTTTAAATGTAAGTGGATTCCAGTAATAGGAGCTAACAAATTGTTACTGGGTCACTGATTTTGAAAAACTATTATCTCACACAAAACACTAAAATATTAATTAAAAAGGCCAAGAATCATACTTGTCAGAAAACATTTATTAAAAGCTTAGAATAAAAGGCACTGAATAGATTCTTGGTTTTCTTTTGAAGGAACAGTAAACATCCCTTGCAGTTCAAGAAATTTTCCTTGTATTACACCTGACCCAATTGATAGATTCCAGATACAACCTGTGTAAAATAACACACTATCTCAAATACAGTTATCTCTCATATCTTTAAGAATTAGGGAGGGAAAAATACTCCCTTTCTGCCTTTGCTTCTGGAGAAAACTTTCAAGTATAAATTCAAATGATACAAATAACGCATTTTTTTTGTTTGTTTTGTTTCATATATATTTAATGCCTAAACTTTTCAGATCATTATGAATCAAATACATTGTTATTTACAGCATTTAAATTAAAATGTACTTGAAGTTATTTTTAAAAATCCTTGCTTTTATCCTGGGTAAAAGATAGCAGAAATAGCATTGCTTTTCTTAAAATGAAAGTAGTGCCTCACATTGACTTTGAACCATATAATCAGGAGATTTAGCAAACTAAATAATAGAATACAATTGGATATTTGAAAATCAAAACCTGTTTGTTTTCAGCAATTTCCTTTTTCCTTTTTTTTTTTAACTTACTAGCTGAACTATTTAATGGGAAAAATTTTTGCCAACAATTTCTAGGTTCTCACCTATAATCAAACTACTGAAATTCATTGAATGAAGGACTTGGGCTGTTAAGATTTATATTTGGCCTCTGATTGTCACATTTATATCTTATTATTAATCTCAGATATGGATAAGACACAAGAACTGATCTAAGTCAAGTAGCAAAGGCCGAACTTGGCTTTGTTTCCACTACTGGGAACTTCAGAGATTCTGTTTTCTTTATTCTCACTCCAATGTGTACAGTAACTAGAGGAATTATGGAAGAATCTGTGATGGAGTTGGACTCTAGTAGTGACTAGTTGGAGCTAATTACATGTCTGAGGTCTACATTTCAGGGTTTTTTGATATGTATAAACCCTGTGTCTGCATTTGGCAATTAGCTAGCTCAGGTAGTAATGGGTAAAACTGGGCTTAAAATCAGTTTGTCTTTGGAGACTACCTTCTTACCTTGAAAAGATGACAGACACTGGCTGGTCATGGTAGAGATGGTATGTATTTTAACGTTGAAGTAAACTGGATTTTTTTTTTTTAAAGGTTTTATTTATTTGACAGAGAGAAACACAGCCAGAAAGGGAACACAAGCAGGGGGAGTGAGAGAGGGAGAAGCAGGCTTCCCGCCGAGCAGGGAGCCCAATGTGGGACTCGATCCCGGGTCTCCGGGATCATGACCTGAGCCGAAGGCAGTCGCTTAACCAGCTGAGCCACCCAGGTGCCCCATAAACTGGATTTTTGGATAAATGGGGTGTGAAGTGTGACTTCAGGTGACTAACCTCTTGATTTACCATAGATTTTTTTTTTCTTCCAGTTATAGCATGGGAAGTATCACTTTGAGACTTGTGACTCCTCTCAGTCCTGGGAAAACTGGATTATTGGTCATTACACTCCCCAGAACAAGAGAGGTAGCAGGTGGGTTTCAAATACTTGGGTGTGAAAACCTTGGGAGAACATAGCTATTATGGAAAAATATTCTGTGATGTAAACAAGTTTTCTAACACGTTGTATGATGTCAAACTTTCACCAGCACTCCCTGAGAGTTGATGTAGATTTATGTCTTTCCCAACTCTTAGCATTGGTAGGCCTTAACAATTTTTGCCAATTGAATGTACATTAAGATATCACTTAATTGCACTGTAACTTGCATGCCATTAATTATTAACAGTTTCCAAAACTTCTTTGTATGTTTTCTGGATTCCTTCTTTTGTGAATTGTCTGATGGTGTTATTTGACCATTATTTCAATCAGGTCCATGATTTTTCTTCATCTATTTGTTGGGGATTTTAGATATTTAGTTTCTTAATCTGGAGCCAAAATTATTTATGGGAAGTTGGAGATCCAAAATTTTCTGCAAAGTTATAGTCCATTTTTCTGGCTACATTGATGAGTAGTCTTTCATTTTATCCCCGATGTGACAGAGCATCCTTGCCATACCAAAGTTTCATATAAGCTTTGGTTTATTTTATATAAATTTGTTTACTCTGGATCATATACTGATTACCTCAATTCTATATAATTTATACAGATATGTTTAACATAGAAAAGTATTTTCCTGGGTTATTTTTCTTCAGAACTACCTTGTTATTCTGGGACTGTTTGTCTTACGTATACATTTTTAAATATCCTTATGCTATTAAGAATTACAATCAAAGAACATAATATAATCTTCATTTACTTAATTTTTTTAGCCTTTCAACAGACTTTTATAATTTTTTGTGTAAAGTAGCAAATAACTTCAAATTGCCATTTATCATTGGGTACTTTGTAGTTTTATGTAATTGCAGAAGGTATTATATAAAGTCATATTTCTCTTTGCCACTTTTTAATAAAATTATTTTAATGTTGATTTTATAGTCACCAATTTTAGATATTTTTTCAATACTTCAGCAGTCAGTATTGTGTTACCTATGTGACTATTGTTCATTTGTTTTGTTTTGTTTTTAAGTTATACTCTAACATATTAAGGAATCTCCCTCTTATTACAAGTTTGCTAAGAGTTTATTTATTTATTTTTTATTTTTAATAATGAATGGGAGTTCTATTTTTGGGTATTTTTTTTCCTGAACCCATTCATTTTAAAAATGTTACTGAGGACCTACTATGTGCCAGGCACATTTGTAAATAATGATACATTATTTAAACAAAGTAAAGGAAATTATTTAAGCAAAATAAAGAAATCTATGCGTAGAACGGGTTATAGAACATTCCTTCTGGATTGTTCTACTTAATTCTACTAATTAGAAAAAAATTCTGCTGATTTAGTTAACTAAATTAGTTTTATAATATTATAAACTTTTGAATTTCTGGGATGAAGTCACATTGCCAATATTTATTATAATTTTAAAAATATTACTGGGTCTTATTTGCCAACAATTCTAAAAAATAATTATAAACAAATTTAGGAATGAGGCTGATCTATAATGTTCTTTTCTTTTACTATACTCTGTAGAAGCTTGCTTCATATTTGAGTTAATTTTTCCATGAATATTAAAACAGAAAATTTTGAGTTAGTTTCATTCTGAAATAATTCGTACTACAAAATCAATTTAATTAAAGGTTTAAAGCAAGGCTGATAACAACTAGTGCACTTTATTACTTGGATACCTTCATTTATCTTTTTAAAGACCTGATGTCCTTTCTGATTTATTAGAACCCTTGTAATACTGGTTATTAAATATTAAAACTATCACTTTTCTTTCTGCTTCTATTATTTTCTAAGGGTGTTTCAATTACATTAATCTATTGGCAAATAGTTGTGTATAATTACCTGTGGTAAAAGTATTGTTATTTTGATTTTCATATATATGTAGATGCAAATATATTATTTGTGCAAATATATATATTTGGAGAGAGAGAGGCAGAGACACAGAGAGACAAAGAGACAGAAAATATGAATTTCAGGAATTGAATGAGGGCAGGCAAGTTGGAAATATGTTGACCATTTTGGCTGCCTGGAAATTTTTGAGTCTGAAACATGTAGGCTGGAAACAGTTAGGGTCTCTATGTTCAGTGTTGAGGCAAAATTGCTTCTTTTGAGAAACTCAGAGTTTGCTTTTAAGGCCTTCAACTCATTAGATGAAGTTCATTTTTCCATTTTGAAGGCCAATATTTACTCAGAGTCTCCTGATTTAAATGTTAATCACATCTAAAAAATATCTTCACAGCAATATCTAGACTGATGACTGGCCAAATAACTAAGAACCATTGTTTAGCGAAGTTGACATATAAAATTAACCATCACAGTACTTGAATTTAGGAGGTTTTATATGTTAACTAGGACACCAGGGCGGGAAATATAAATTCATGCATGTAGATTAAAGTGTGGAATCTGATGAGATTTCCCTGCATGAATATGCAGATGGAGAAAAGACATGCCTCAGGAACAAGTCAATACCATCTCATAGCATCCATGTTGCATAGCTGCAGGAACCACTTTAAGATATGGGCATAGTAGTAGGGGTGACTCTTACAGTAATAGATTGTGAGAACACTGATATGGCATAGACATAATGGACATTATTCATTTTGTCCGTGGTTCCTTAGATGGCATTGAATTTGTAAATTCTCATAAAAACCACTGTTTAGTTTCCAAAATAAGATTACTGTTTTAGGATCACATTACTTTTATTCAGTATTTTTGAATAGCTCATATCCTGTTCATTCAACCATGATTTCTTTATTATGAGTAATGTGAAATCCTTAATTTTTCTAGTTATTATATTAAGTTTTTCTATCAATATTGCCATTATATTTTGCTATCATAGTTATTATTGTCATTATGTTATGCATAGAACTTCTTGCAAGATGCTTTAGTCATGTTCTATTTATTATTACTGTAATTAAAATTAAATATCCTTTTTCATGTAGATGTCATATAATTTACAAAAAAGAACAGTTTGTTTGGAAGTCTAGCCACCTCCTGCTGTTAGATAAAATTATTCTGGAACATTAAAGCCACAAAAAAAAAAAAGTCCTTCAATCATTCAAGCAGAATAAATGCATTGAGACAGTTTTGTACTTATTTATTTGTTCTGGAAGTCATCCAAATTAACTTGTAATTCTAAATAACCACAGATGCCAATGCAAAGTAATTTGAAGTGACAACATATCAGTTTAAAGTGCAACCATAACACTAGGTGTTACAATTTCTGTATACCAGGTTCAACCAGGGCATTCTACTGTTAGAGGTAGGCTGATTTTCAGCATGAACAGAAACATTTATAAAACAAATTATTCCACCAACTAATAGACAAAAGATGGTAATTTTTTGTTCAGAGGTAAGGCAAATGACCTCTAATGTAATTGCTTTATCATCACCTATCTGCTAATTATATCAGCAAGGTTTCCCGAGGGAATTCATTGCTAAGAAATAGATGTTGAAATAAATAAATAAGAAAAGAATATATAAGAAAAAATAAATAAGAAAAGAAATAAATAAAACAAAATAAAAAAGAAAAAAAAACAAAAAAAAAAGAAAGAAAGGAAAAATAAATAAATATTTCAGGAAACATTATTCCCTCAAAAGTTTCACTGCTAAATGACGGCTTGTCTCAAATATCACCAAATGTTTCATAATTACCATTCAAATTTTTGAAAATTTCTTTCCATGTATTTAAACTTGAGATTTCTAGAGTAAGAATTAAAATGTTGCTTTCACAATATTCCAACCTAAATCTGTATAAAATAATTTCTCAATCAAATGGTTATTTAAGAACATATTTTAAGAGGAAGAAACCAGATTCAGAGGTTAACAAAGTGTGTAGGTAGTATAACTTGTGGGTTTATATTAAAGATTTTCAACTAAAAATATGAAAATTAATTTTTTACTCCTTTTCCAATCTGAATCATAAGAAACATCAAAATTGACTTGTAGCATATATTTATTACATGATAGAGAAAGCCTCCTATTCTTTTATTATTTTTTTTCTTTCAAATTTTAACCCACAAACCCCTTCTTATTTTCTCAGGTGAACTATTTTTTTAATTACACGAAAATTTTATTAAAACTTATAATGCAACTATAGACTGAATTTTCAAAATACATCAGTTTTAGTTATACACATTTATTACATAATCAATATTTGTGTATTAAAGATTAAATATGTACTAAAATAGTTGAAAATGATATTAATTATATGTCTTATTAACACTCTTACCTACATATTTGACTGAAATTGATCTTATAAAAATGTATTCAATAAATATAAGTCATTTAAAAATTTCATATTTCTTTTAGGTAGTATAGATGATATAAATGAAAATTTTATTTGCCAGATAAAAAAAGTGATCTCAGGGGCTCCTGGATGGCCCAGTTGGTTCAGCAACTGCCTTTGGCTCAGGTCATGATCCTGGAGATCCGGGATCAAGCCCCACCTCAGGCTCCAGTCCCCATTGGGCTCCCTGCTCGGCGGGAAGCTTGCTTCTCCCTCTCTCACTCCCCCTGCTTGTATTCCCTCTCTGGCTGTGTTTCTCTGTCAAATAAATAAATAAAATCTTCAAAAAAAAAAAAGGTAATATCAGCCTCATAAATATAGTAAAAGCATCCACAAGCATGTTCTCTGAGAGGGAAACAAAACTGCTGAATTCATTTAGCAATGGCAATGCTAACTTTGTATCTTTGCCTTATGATTTAACTTACAACGAGCATTTTACAATGTGCATAGTTCATATATATTTTATTTGGCCCATAATGCCACAATAGTAATTACATTAATTAAAGTCAGAAAGACACATACACAATAATTTTTGTTTTCTAATATGAATTTTCTCATCAATTAAAATGGAATTTTTGACGTATTTATTATTAATTTATAATATTCATAAAGTTTATATTAGCTACCAATTTAGTATTAAATGTATCTTAGTATTTAGCCAACTATTCCCAAATAGGCTTTAAAAATACTTCCACATACAAAAAAATTGTCAAAAGTTATATACTTTTATAAATATCTGTATGCCTTTGTGTATATGGGCATGTGTTTATGTATATTCTTTTTGTGGCTACAATTTTCTTTTTTTTTGATGTTTTAAAGATTTTATTTATTTATTTGACAGAGAAAGACAGAGTGAGAGAGGGAATACAAGCAAGGGGTGTGGAAGAGGGAGAAGCAGGCTTCCCGCAGAGTAGGACCTTGGGAACATGATCTGAGCCAAAGGCAGACACTAAACACTGAGCCACCCAGGCGCCCCTTAGCTAAAATTTTCTTAACATTCACCCATGTCTTCCCCCTGGACTTTAAAGAAATATTTCCATTTATTAGGAAAATAATTAATGAATTATTTAAAATTAAAAATTAAGATTTTATTTCAAATAAGACTAATTGGGGTGCCTGGGTGGGTCAGTTGGTTAAGCAACTGCCTTAGGTTCATGTCATGATCCCACAGTCCCCTTAGGTTCAGGTCACAGATCCGACAGTTCTATAGGTTTCATTCTGTCAAATAAATAAAAAATCTTTTTAAAATAAATGAGACAAATTTCACTTATTTATTTATTTTTAAATTTTTAAATATTTTATTTCTTTATTTGATAGAATGAAACATAGCTAGAGAGGGGACACAAGCAAGGGTGGTGAGGGAGGGAGAAGCAGGCCTCCTGCTGAGCAGGGATCCCGATGTGGGTCTCAATTCCAGGACTCCAGGATCATGACATGAACTGAAGGCAGATCCTTAACAATTGGGCCACCCAGGCACCCCTATTTTATTTATTTTTTAAAGATTTATTTATTTATTTGAGAGAGAGAGAGAGTGAAAGCAAGGAAAGGGACAGAAGGAGGGAAAATCCAAGCAGACCCTCACTGAGCAAGAATCCCAATGTGGGGCTTAATCTCACAACCCAGGAGATCAGGACCTAAGCTGAAACCAAGAGTCAAACACATAACTAACTGAGACACCCAAAGGCTCTAAGACTAATTGATTTTTTTTCTTCAAGATTTTATTTATTTGGCAGAGAGAAACACAGCCAGAGAGGGGACACAAGCAAGGTAAATAAGAGAGGGAGAAGCAGGCTTCCTGCCTAGTAGGGAGCCCGATGTGGGACTCGATCCCGGGTCTCCGGGATCATGACCTGAGCCGAAGACAGTCACTTAACCAGCTCAGCCACGCAGGTGCCCCTGATTTTTTTTTTTTTTTTTTTTTTTAAGATTTTGTGTATTTATTTGAGAGAGAGCACAAACATGGGAAGCAGTAGAGGGAGAGGGAGAAGCAGACTCCCTGCTGAGGAAAGAGTCTGACACAAGGCTCGATCCCAAGACTCTGGGATCATGACCTGAGCTGAAGGCAGATGCTTAAATAACTTAGACACTTGGGCACCCCCAACACTAACTAATTTTAAAGGAATTTTAAGTTTAGAAGAAAATCGAGCAGGTAGTACAGAAAGTATATCCTATCTCATGTATCTCCCGTCCCCTCCACTTAGTTCTCCCTTATTATTATCTTTTTCTTTTTTAAAGATTCTATTTATGTTTTTGACAGAGAGGGCAGGGAGCCTGATGCGGGGCTGGATCCCAGGACTCCGGGGATCATGACCTGAAATGAAGGCAGACATTTAACGACTGAGCCACCCAGATGCTCCAGTTTCCCCTAGTATCATCTTTTTAACATTTTGCATTACTGTGGTTCATTTTTTTTTTTTTTTGTATTGATAAACCAAGGTAGATACATAATTACTAGCTGAAAGTCCCATACTTTAAGATTTACCATGTGAGTGAAGTTCTATAGGTTTTAACAAATGTCTGACATGTATTTACCATAACAATATTATTCTACTGTTTTGCTGCTTTAATCTTCTGTGCTTTTAACTTTCTACCTATTTATCCTAGCTTGCCTCAACCAGCAACCACTTTTCTTTTTATTAGCTATAGATCCGTCTTTTCCAAAATGTATAATTAGAATCAAAGAATATGTAGTCATTTCAGACTATCTCCTTCAGTTAGAAATATGCATTTAAGATTCTCCCATGTTTTTTCATGGAAATTTACTTTATTACTTTATTTATTTTTATCTCCAAATAATGTTCTATCATATAAATGTACTATACTTTGTACAATAATCAATTGAAAAAAAACAACCTTTGTTGCTTTCTTTTTTAAAAAATTTATGTGCAAAGCTGCTACAAATATTTGTGTGCAGACTTTTGTGTCAACATGTTTTCAGTTCATTTAGGTAAATAATCTAGGAGTGTGATTGCTGGATTGAATGGTAAGACTATATTAAGCTTTGTAATAAACTGTCAAAGTCTTCCAAAGTGCCTTTACCATTTTGCTTTCTCACAAGTAATGAATGCAGAGTTCCTGTTGCTTTGCACCCTGATCAACATTTGTTACTTCCAATGTTTTGGATTTTAGCCATTCTATTGGGTATGTAGTCATATCTCACTGCTGTTTTAATTTGCAATTCCCTAGTGATATTCAATATCTTTTGTGCTTATTTGCCATCTGCATATCATCTTTGATGAAATGTTCAGATCTTTTGCACAATTTTAAATTGCTTGTTTTCTTATTGTTGAATTTTGAGAAATTTTGTATATTGATATATGCCCTGCTTGAATAGAGTTTTTCTCCAACAAGGGACAACAAGGTACATACAAAGATGCTCAGCATCCTTAGTCATTAGGGAAATGCAAATTAAAACTACAATGAGATATCACTGATGCCTGTTAGAATGGCCATTGTAAAAAAGACAAGAGATACCAAATGTCAGTGTCAATGTGGGACAAAGGGAACACTTGTGTACTGTTGGTGAGATTGTAAACTGGTATAACCACTATAGAAAACAGTACAGAGGATCCTCAGAAAACTAAAACTAGAATTACCATATGATCCAGAATTCTATTTCTTGGAATATACTCAAAGGTAAAAAACAAAACAAAAGAAAATAAAAACAAAAATAAAACACTAATGAGATGGTATCTGTACCTCCATCTTTACAACAACATTATTTACAATAACCAAGGTATGCAAACAACCTAAATGTCTATGGATGGATGAAAGGATAAAGAAGTTGTAATACTGGGGGCCTGGGTGGCTCTGTGAGTTAAGAATCTGCCTTAGGTTCAGGCTATGCTCTCAGGATCCTGGGAATGGGCCCTATGTAGGGCTCCCTGCTCAGTGGGAAGTTTGATTCTCCCTCACCCTTTGTCCCTACTCTCCACTCATGCTCTTTCTCTGTTTCTTTCTTCCAAATAAATAAATAACATCTTTTTTAAAAAGTTTTGATACACACACACACACAATGGAATACTACTTTGTTATTAAAAAAAAGAAAGAAAACAAGGAAATCCTACCATTTGCAACAACATGGATGGACCATAGCGTTATGCTGAGTGAAATAAGTCTGATAGAGAAAGGCAAATACTGTATCATCTTACTCATGAAATCTAAAAACAAAACAAAACAAAACTGAACTCACAGAAAAAAAAAAAGATTAGACTTGTGGTTTACCAGAGGTGGGGGGTGGGAGAAGGGAAAATTGTAGGAAGGCAGTCAAAAGGTATAAACTTCCTGGGGCGCCTGGGTGGCTCAGTTGGTTAAGCGACTGCCTTTGGCTCAGGTCATGATCCGGGAGACCCAGGATTGAGTCCCACATCGGGCTCCCTGCTCAGCAGGAAGCCTGCTTCTCCCTCTCTCACTCCCCCTGCTTGTGTTCCCCCTCTGGCTGTGTTTCTCTCTGTCAAATAAATAAAATCTTAAAAAAAAAAAAAAGGTATAAACTTCCAGTTATAAGATAAGCACTAGGGATATAATACACAACATGATGATTATAGCTAACATTGCTGTATGATATGCAGGAAAGTTGTTAAAAGAGTAAATCCTACGAGTTCTTATCACAAGGAGGAAAAAAGACTCAAGTCATGTGTCAGATATACATTTGATAAATATTTTCTCCCAACCTGTGTCTTGGCTTTCATCCTTTTAACAATGTCTTTCACAGAACAGAAGTTTTTAATTTTAATGAAATCCAATTTGTTATTTTTTTTTTCCCCTGGATCTTCGGATGATATATCTAAAGCTCACTGCCAAACCTAAGTTCACCTGGATTTTCTCCTATATTATCTTCTGGAAGTTTTATACATTTGGATTTTGCATTTAAAATTATGATCCATTAGTTAATTTTGTGAAAGGTGTATCATCTCTATCTAGGTTCAATTTTTTTTTCTCATGGAGATCCAGTTATTCCTTTCCTAGTCTGTTGAAAAGACTACTCGTTCTCACTTCAATTTCATTTGTTCCTTTGTGAAAGATAAGTTGACTAGTATCTGTGTTTGTATTTCTGGGCTCCCAAACTGTCTCATGATCTGTTCATGCATTGTTTCACTGATAGCACAATGTCTCGATTATAATATTTCTTTACAAGTCTGAGTGTCAGGTAGTGTCAGTCCTCTGGCTTTGTTCTTTTTCTTCATATTACTATTCTGGGTTGTCTGCTTTTCCATATGTGGGGGTTAATTTTCTGTGTTATTTTGACTGGAATATGCGGTGGCCAGACATTTGTTCATACACTATTCTGGGTGTGTCTGCGAGGGCGTTTCTGGATGAGATTAACATTTGGATCAGTAGACTGAGTAAAATAAATTGTCCTCATAATATGAATGTTTCTCATCCAAACAATGGAAGAACTGAATAAAACAAAAAGGCTGAGTAAGGAAGAACTTTTCCTGCCTCACTTAAAGAGCTGGGACACTGTCTTTTCCAGCCTTCAAACCACACTGAAACAACAGCTCTTGAGTCTCCAGCCTACCAGTTCTTGGAATGGAATTTATACCATCAGTTCTCCTGGTAGCAGGTCTTTGGACTTAGAATGAAGCTACACATCAGCTCTCATGGGTCTCTAGCTGCCGACTATGTATTTTTGGACATATCATTTTCTATAAATAGATGAATCAATTCCTTATATGTATTATATTATATATAAGGATATATCCTACATATAATATATGGGCATCTATGAATATATTATATATAATGTAGAGTGATACTTTCCATATCTATATTGTCAGATCCTGGAATGAGTTATCACTTTTCTCTTTACTACTGGAAACAGAATCATTATTTTGCAAAAAATAGTCATAACAGAAAGACAATTCCAGAAACATGCTTGATTATAAAAATTCACCTTTAACATTCAGTTTCTTTACACAGGAAAACTTTATAACTGATGGCTGCCTACTCCATGTGCATGCATATGTCAAAACTTATAAAATAGTATACATCAAATATATTCAGCATTTGTACATCAGTTTTTACCTCAACAAAGCTCTTTAAAAACCTTTTCCTGTTGAATGATACTCTGTATCAAAATTCAGTTAGGGTTCTTTTTTTCTTTTTTACATATTTCATTTATTTATTTGACACAGAGAAAGATCACAAGTAAGCAGAGAGGCAGGCAGAGAGAGAAAGGGGGAGCAGGCTCCCTGCCAAGCAGAGAGCCTGATGTGGGCCTCGATCCCAGGACCCTGAGACCATAACCTGAGCTGAAGGCAGAGGCTTTAACCCACTGAGCCACCCAGGCACCCTTAGTTAGAGTTCTTCAGGGAAACAGAACTAGTATATAATACAGAATATCACATATAATATATGACACATGATATATCATAGTAATATATAAAGCCCATGTTCATACTATATATATTAGGCCTTATGTAATTGTTGGAGAAAAATCAAGAAGTTAACATTCTAACATTCTAACCAAGAAGTTAGTTTGAGAAGCGAGAAACAACTCTAGTGGGGCCCGGAAGTGATAACAGATAGAGTAGTCCATGACAGGTACTTAAGGGTCCACAATCAAGTGTCTGATGATGGGTTTGGGATGCACAACGTCAAAAACTTAAAAGAACATGGGGCACCTGGGTGGCTCAGTTGCTTAAGCGACTACCTTCAGCTCAGGTCATGATCCTGGAGTCCTGGGATCAAGCCCCACATGGGGCTCCCTGCTTGGTGGAAAGCCTGCTTCTCCCTCTCTCACTCCCCCTGCTTGTGTTCCCTCTCTGGCTGTGTTTCTTTCTGTCAAATAAATAAATACAACCTTTAAAAAAAAAAAAACTTAAAAGAACTGGATACAACCTTAAAGAGTGCTAAGTAAAGCTAAACCTGCCAGCTTCTATGCTCTGTCACCACAATTAATTGCCATGTCCTCAGAAAGCAATAGTGGTTGCTTCGCTTTTGCATCCAAATCTTACATAAGAACTTCTTCAAGGATAATGTAACCCTGAATCTTAGAAGAAGAGGGTTCTGGGAAATGTATTTTTAGTATAACTTAATTGACAATAGACGAATCCAGTGGAGGAAGAGATGGGTATAATTCATTTTATTTTATTTTTGGATATATTTTAAAGATGAAAAAAAAATAGAATTTCTTGATAGTTTGACTGTCCATGAGAGAGAAAAATAACGGGAAAAATCATTTCAAAAAATTATATTGAGCAACTGGAAGACTGATGCTGCCATCAAATAAGTTGGCAAATTTTGTGGGAAGAGGTTTGAGGGGGAATAGGAATTAAATTTTAGTCATGGTGTGTTTGAAAAATCTATTAGATATGTAATGGTAGACATATAAGTATTTGGCTAAAAGAGCTGAGAATTTAAGAGGGAATTTGTGTTTTACATTTGGTATTTATCAGTATTCTGACAATACGTGAAGCTAGGAGAATAGATGAGATTATCAAACCTGGTGTAATTGAGTATTAGGAAGTTTGTGAGAGATACATGTTTTGCTAGATCGAAGAAGGTTGAGAGCAATCAAAAAATGACTTAAGAAAAAAAATTCTGAAAATATGTTGTTCTTAGAAGTCAACTAAAAAATACATTACAAAGTAAATAGTGCTCTGGATTGAAAATCATCTGTAAAAGCAATGTTTTCACCAGTTTATTCTTTAAAGCTATCTGCTCCCTGGAAGTGATTTTCTGCCACTCTTGGCTCTATATTCTGGTCCATTTTCCTTTAAATAATAAATGACTCCTTGGTGTTTGATTGAGTAGAATTCTCAGCCTGCTTCCTGACTACAGAAGTTTTGGGAAAAGAGAGATTCTCTTTTTAATTTTCACTTTTTTTTTCTTTGTCTTTCAATACTTTCTTATGTATCAAATTATAATCTGCTTTATTAGACAAATTCCCATTATTTCTTCTTTGAAATAAAGATTCTTATGTACCTGCACTTGAGCATCACAGAGCTGTGGACTATATCTTTAAGACTTTTAGATGTCTTTGTCCAGGTAAAAGGATATATGTGTTTTAATGTACTTAATGCCTGTCTACCGTTAAGTTGTTCTAAAATTTAAACAACATAACAAAAAAAAGATCTTATAGTCACATTTCTTGACATCTTTACTCTTCTGTCTGTTTTACTGGTACTAGCCTGGATATTGAACACTTGCCCTGAGTCCGTTCCTTAAGTGATAACTTTATTTTTGATTTTTCTTAGAGCAACTAGGTATGAGATATGATTTTTTTTTTAACTCAGCAGGTTCTGACTTCTTTAGATTCTCTCTAAATTCTGTTTGAATGCTGGAAGTTCTTTCTTAGCTCATTATTTTTTATCTGCACTTATCACAAGGAAGAAAATGGAATTTTTTGTCACATTTAGAATCCAACTTGGAATTCCATTTAGCTAGATCCACCTGCTTTAATTAACCATATTTTCTATTTAGTGTGTTACAATGCACTACAATTTCACTAATATTTTTTGCCACTGCATAATAAACCAATTTTCTCCAGGATCACTAACAGTCTCCTCTAGGCCTTTAAATTTTCCATCTGACTCCAGGTACCAAAGCCAATGCTCTGTATTACAGGCTTTCATGAAGGCATACTCTACTCCCAATATATGTTCACATTATTTATTATCACATTTGAGAAGCAAACCTAAATTGGTCAATTAAAACAACCACCATTTTATTATGTGTTATGATAGCTTGAGTCATAGTTTTAGTCAGAGCTCAGCTGGCACATTTCTTCTGTCACACATGGCATTGACGTGAGTAACTCAGTGGAATTTAGCTGGCAACTAGGTTGGGCATGGGGTGGTTTCCAAGATGTCTTTGCTTATATGCCAGGTGCCTTGGAGGAAAGCCGGAAGCCAGAGTCTCTCTCTCTCTTTGTACTGTTAGCATTTCTCCACGTGATATCTCCTGAAAGATAGCTGAATTTCTTCCCTGGTGGTTTAGGAATCCTGGTAGCTGTGGTACAGGCTACAGAGCTTTTCAGGGACTTACCTTGGAAGTCCTGGAATGTCACCCCATTATCATGTATTTGTCAAGTGTGTTCTTTAAGCCAACCGAAAATCAAGAGAAAGAAAATTCAACTCTACCTCTAACAGGTGGGGTAATGAAGTATTTTTAGTCTTCTGTAATCTACCATACTGCTCTTAACTTTATAATTATTTTTTTCCACACTGCCATACTTAATTGTTCTATAACTTCTGTCATCATTAAGCACTTGTTTTATTTTTAAAAATATTTGCTTATTTTTCCAGCTGATTCCTTTTAGTTTTCCTTTCAGCAGTTTTCTCTTGAATTTTACTTATGATCTCTTTTTCATTTACCCTTTCATTGTCCTTTTTTGACATTCATTCCCATATTGTAAACTGAACTTCCATCATCCAAATCAGTATCATTTTTCAGATGGTGTTCAATTTTGATCTGACTATTCATCATTCTACCATACATTTTCATTTGGTTGGCTCACAGATACCTTAAACTCAACATGTCCAATATAGAAAATTCATTTATTCTGTTCCCTCGAAATCAGTTTGTTCTCAGTGAATAGTAACACCATGCAATTAATTGCTCCCAAGAGAAGACTTAGCATTTCCCTTCCAATTATCTTTTTTTTTTCCTAGCCAAATGACGCCAAAGTCCTCCCATTCTTCTTTTGTATATTTTCTCTGAGTTGGTTCACATTTTTCTGTTAATAATGTCACTTTCCTAGCTTGGGTCAGCATCATCCTTTCCTGTCTGCATTGCTGCTAGCTCTTCCTAATTATTTTCATATAACTAGGTCTTAATTTCATGTAACCCATTTTCCAAAATAACACATTGAATGAATCATTTAAAATATAATTAGATCAAGTTTTACTGTACTAAAATAAAATCTTCAAGGGCTCTCCTTTGCTTTTTTAATGAATTCCAAATCCTTAAGAGAACCTCTATGGCCCTGAATAATGTGTCTTTCTGCTTACCTCTCCAACCTCATATCTTGCATTTGTTACAAGTCATGTACTAGTCACACAAATCAAATATGTTTTATTTCCTGAATGACTCCTTATTTCTCCCCCCCATGTTTTGCACAAAATATTCTTTTTTTTCTTTTTTTTAAACTGGTACTCCTACATCCATCATGATTCATTCATCTTGCCAATTTTTACTCATTGTGGAGGTATCACAGCCTTTCACCAGCTTTATATGTTGCTCCCAAGTGAAGATTCTATAGCCTCCCATGTATTTGCATAACTTGCCAAATTTGATTATCAAAACACTTTATCACAGAGCATTTTAATTGAATTTTCCACTACATCATATGTCTTATAAGGGAAGGCATGGTTTCTGTTATTATCATCATCTTTTCTTCTGTAATTCTGAGTCTTTTACTTAGTAATCTCCCATAAAATGATTCATAAATATGTATACTAGTGTACATATGTAGTGTGGACTTTCTGAATGAGGCATAGCATTTGTCCAGGTGATCCTGTTTACTAACTCTAGCTTCTTTCTTTACAAGTTCCAGAACTCAGGCAATCAATCTACAACTTGAATGATAATACATGTACTATGCAGATACTAATTAAGAAATCTGGTGTGGTTATATTAATATCAGACAAAATAGATATCTAAAGAAGAAATGATACAAGGGAAATAAATACATAACTTTATTGTAATAAAAAGGTCAATTTATTTGGATATTTTGGTAAAAAAGATTTTGGTATTATCTTAAAAATATTTATTTATTTATTTCCTTATTTATTTATTTGTTTATTGAGGGGAGGGGCAGAGGAGGAGGGAGAGAATATATTTTTTTAAGATTTTATTTATTTATTTGACAGAGAGAAACATAGCTAGAGAGGGAACACAAGCAGGGGGAGTAAAAGAGGGAGAAGCAGACCTCCTGCCAAGCAGGGAGCTCTATGAGGGGCTCCATTCCAGGAATCTGGGATCACAACCTGAGCCAAAGGCAGATGCTTAATGACTGAGTCACCCAGGAGCCCAGAGAGGAGAATCTTCAGCAGGCTCTATACCCAGCAAGGAGCCCAATTTCAGGATCTAATGACCATGAGAGCATGACCTGAACTGAAATCAAGAGCTGGATACTTAACCGAATGAGCCACCCAGGTGCTTCATCATAAAAATGTTTAAATCACAGCCATGTATGCAAAATGTAAGTGATTCTTATACTCATTTAAAAAGACTTGGACTTTAATTAAAATTGTTATGAAGAAGGAAGTTATTTGAAAAATAATTAACTATGGACCCCTATTCAATATTTTTCAAAAGGTAAATCTCAGTAAAAGATATTAGAAAAGAACAGATAGATACAGGATTAAAATAGTTCTGGATTCCATGTCTACTGGACCTGTATCTTCTATTTTTTTTTTTTTAAGATTTTATTTATTTATTTGACAGAGAGAAACACAGCTAGAGAGGAAACACCAGCAGGGGAAATGAGAGAGGGAGAAGCAGGCTTCCCATGGAGCAGGGAGCTGGAAGTGTGGCTCAATCCTAGGACTGTGGGATCATGACCTGAGCCAAAGGCAGACACTTAAGGACTTAGCCACCAGGCGCCCCTGTATCTTCTATTTTCCAGAGAGGAATGACTGACACTTAATGGTTGTATAATGGGGCATGACTGCCCATAGTTTTTCAGCGACTCAAAGCCAACATTTGGGAATTGAATGGATACATGTGGTTGATGTCTTTTTCAGGCTTTCATTTGTGGTTTTGTGAATATTTTTTGGTCATTATTTTGTGAAAGATTTTAATGAGCTTTCATTAGCAAAATCTACATTAATTTTGCTTTCTGATTATCTTGTTAATTTATGTCTAAAGTTTTATAAATTTTTCTCACAGATTATAATTTTAAAAACATATTCTTCTAAGGTAAGTCATGTTTTATTTTCTCAATGTAAGTGGAATTCTTTTCAAACTATATATAATGCTTTCTAAATGATTATTTTTGGTTTTATGAATGCTTTGATTTGTGTATGATGGTCTTATGTCCAGAAATGATGAATGACAAATTATATGTTTCTTCTTTTTCTTTCTCTCTCTCTTTCTTTCTTTCTTTCTTTCTTTCTTTCTTTCTTTCTTTCTTTCTTTCTTTCCTTCCTTCCTTCCTTCCTTCCTTCCTTCCTTCTTTCTTTCTTTCTTTTTTTCTTTCTTTCTTTCTTTCTTTCTTTCTTTTTTCTTTCTTCTTCTTTTTTATAGATCCCACATATAGACAAGTATATTTAGTAAATATTACTAAATTTATTGGCTAATGTATTATTTATAACTTTTCAACTATGTCAAGGTGGTATATTTTTAACTTTTGGTTTTTATTTTATTATTTTAGTATGCTTTTGAAAAAATATAAAATAGATTATCTTTTCTTCCTTTTTTTTCTCACAAAAACAGTTTTATAAGCTATAAACATTTTGGTAAAATTTTCTGAGATTTTACACTGTGTGTGTGTGTGTATTAAAGACATTGGTTTCATATCAGCAGTGGAAGGAACTATCAACAATAGCTTAATTTTAATATTTTCTCTTATTTTTAAAAATTGTCTTATATTTCGTATTTTGATTAGTTTTTGAGATTATTTGTGTGAAGGTGTAAGAGCGCCTTTATAGTGTATTTATCTCACATTTTAATTTTTATGTTCTTTTATTTCTTCTTCCTTCCTTCTTTCCTTCCTTTTTTTCCCTTCTGCCTTCCATACTTTCCTTCCTCCTATCTCCTCTTTCTTTTCTTCTTGCTTATCTTTCTAAAAATGTGTCCAAAAGTAAAATTCAAAGGTTTGTGCACTCAATTTCTGGAAACTATACAGAGAGTGGGATTGGTGAATAGGTCAGGGGTACTCTGTATTTGATCATTGCTTAAAGGAACTAGCTGAAAATTGCATCTTAGCTATTCTGGAAATATCAAGAAAGAGTGCAGGTAAGATATTGTACCAAAGAAAAAAGTATTGTTAAATTATACATCAGTCTGTGTGGCTGACTTTTGCATATGTTAGTTCTTATCTTATACTTTTGTTCTTGGCAACCACTAGTACATTAAAAAAGACCTAATTTTTTTTAACACACTGTAAGTGATATAGACATGATATTGAAAGTTAGAGTACAGTTAAACACGAGGACTGGCATGTACCCTAAAATGACTTGGTTGAAAAAAAAGGTCTTATCAAAAAGATCTTTAAAAATCTCAGAAATCTCATTTATAACAATCTTCTCCAACTTTTTAGTCTCTATTTATTTTGCTTATAAATGTAGTTTTCCACAAAAAAACTGAGCCAAAGTAAATATCTGACACCAGGTAAAAGACTGCTTGTTCAGTGCTATTGCCGCCAAAGAAGATTTTTTGGATGAGAATCAAGACCTCTTAAGTACTGCAAATATGAGGTTTAAGGGAGGATATAACTTGGTGTGTTGGCTAAATGAGAGCTAAATTTCAAATGGTCAGTATCTCCTTAAATGCTTTTTCACTGCTCTGGACTCTGGAAAATATGATGCCATATAAGCAGAGGGAAATTTTTAGCATATCTAAAATATGGTCATGATTAATCTTAAAAACTGACACTGTATGTGGTTGAAGCCTTTCCAAGCTATGTTTTATTTTGTTTTGTTTTGTTTTGTTTAGTCTTCTAAGCCCCAATTTGATGAATTGATCATGGAGAAATATTTCACCTTGTCTCTTTCATCTTTTTAATTTGTTCTCATGACTCTTTACCTTTGTAAGATCTAATTGAAGAATTTTTATAAAGAAAGTATCAGACTGATGATCATGCCTTCAAAAGCTGTAATTTATGGAGATTTTGGGGGAGAGACAGATGATACAAAAGAGATAAAAGAAAGTTTTACAAAGACTTTAGGAACAGAAAAAACTCTGATCTAGTGTGTTGCAAAGAAGGGAGAAAAAAAGAAAAACATTCTTTTCGGCGTGGATATATGGAAGATAGGTGGTATAAGTGATAGAGACATAAAAGGACCCTGCAGATAAATAAACATTCTACCTCCTGAGGAGTTATGGCGGCCATAGGTGTGAAGTTGTTCTCATTGAACACCATAAAATATTCTGAAAGACTGATGAGTTTGGGAAGGAGAGAGTATAAAAAATTCTGTGAATCATGATCCTTTACACTCTCTTTCCCTTCTCTTGAATTTCAGAAAGTAGAACTCCATGGAACAGCTGGTGGGTCTGACCTGAGTAAATACCCATGCGCCTTTACTGTTGTAACTTGGACCTAGAAGATGAGATGGCTTGCAGAGCTATACATTTAACTATTTTAGACTTGATTTTGGTACTTGTATTAAACCTTTTATTTTGAAATATAATATTGAAATAATAATAATAATAAAAAACCAAATATAAATGTTTCCAGTATACATGTATTGTATCATATATTATCATCTGAAACCTACCTATTTTAATAAAAAATTTCCATTTGTACCAATTCCAGTGCTTTAAAACCAATTCTACACAGTACTTATAAAAAATAAGCCTCATATATTCCTGCAGATTCATCCTTGGAGATTATTTGGCAATTCTTATTCCTCTGCTTTACAGTTTTTCCTATAACAAACTATTCTAGGTGTTCAACTCAAATGCCCAACTCTTAGTCTGTTCAAAAGACTATATTGGAAAAGCAACGACTCAGAAAACACTGGATATTTTTTAAAAGCTTCCCAAGGATAGCTCTCTTTTTTCTTTTGTTTGTGCTGCTGATAGAGAATTTATTTAGAGGTTTTTTTTTCTTTTAGTCTTCTAAACCCCAATTTGATGAATTGATCACGGAGCCCCTGGAATATTTCACTTTGTCTCTTTCATCTTTTTAATTTGTTCTCATGACTCTTTACCTTTGTAAGAGTGGAAGTGATCAAGAAGAAATTGGTGATTCTTGGAGACAGATAAAAACAGAAAATGTGAGGTTCTTTCTAAATGCTAAAAGAAAGAAATAGAGTGTCAGTCAATAACCTTTGTAAAGATGTAGGGAAGTAACAGTGGGGAGGATCATGTCTGGACCATCTATTGATGAAAAATATAATAAACACAAATAAATACAAAGAAAAGGAGAAGACCTTTGTATAAGATTGCAATATCTAATGATGAGAATGAGTGATCTACCTAAGAGAGGAATTATGGGTTATAATCATAATTTGTGCATATATTTTTCAATAAATATCAATAAGATAGTTATAACAAGCTCTTATTATTTTGAGTATAAATAAAAATAACTCAAAAGAAGAATACTTAGATGCTTACATTATATTGATTGCTGTATTATAAAAATAAATATCTTTTGGGAAATATTTTGCTTAGTGCTGTTGCTTCCAGGGAAGTATAATTAGATGAGCTTCATGAGCTTTGGGAGACTGAAAATATTTTATGGGCAAGAGAATATAACTGGGTGTCTTGGCTAGGCCAGCTTAAACTCAAATTGATCTGTTTGTGGAAATAGAAAACACTCTTGCTGAAATCTTGTGGACTTTAATGCCATAGGAAATACAAAATAAAATAGAATAATTAAATAAAATAAAATGAAATAACAAAGGAAATATATAGAAGGTTCTTGCTTGTTATACAACAGAGCCATTGAGCTCAAAGTACTTTTTAAATTTATTTTCTAAATCTAGAGATCATCCTTTTAAAAATAAAAGCCATATAGGTGCCTGGGTGGCTCAGTGGTTTAAAACCTCTGCCTTCAGCTCAGGTCATGATCTCAGGGTCCTGGGATCAAGGCCCCATTGGGCTCTCCGTTCAGCCCTCTACTATCTATTACCTCCATTCATATGTATATTTGCTGAAACTATTTATTGCAGAGCATCACTAATTCTATTTAATAAGAAGAGTTGCTACTCAGCTGCAACATATAAGGTTTTGTTTCATGAAGCATGTTCAGATTTAGGGAAAAAACTCCTTAAAGATTTCAAGAGTGAATGTGATAACAAGCTAGAGGAGGAGAGATCGCCAGGTTTTACTGTTTAGAAAATTAGGGAGCAAGAATGATTGATGGAGTCCCTATGGCCTTTAAAGATAAAACTAAGTTTGCATAAAACAAGGGTTCTGCTGGTGGGTAGAAAAAGAGTGATTCTATTACAAAGACAGGTGGGTAGACAAAGATATACAGCTCAATATTACAATGCCAGACCAAAAGTTCCCCCAATGCTTAACTCTTTTGTGGCTAAGAAAACTCAGAATTTGTTGTTCAAAAGCAACATTAAAGATGTTTGTGGTATTTTTTTAATTGAGGGAATGAATAAAGAAAAAGTGGATTCCTGACTGGTATAATTTAAGGAACATACATAATCAGAATTTTTAAAAAGGTGATAATTTATGCTCCTAGTATCTATTCATTGTATGCAGAGCCAGTCTTAGGTTCTGTGGGAAGCACAGGGTACACAAAAAGGTTAGAGAGCTAAGAAGCATCACAAATGGAGGGCAACTAACAATTCAACTCAGAAAGTCCCAGCATTGGAATACGGGAAGCTGTGAATTAAAGTAATTGGAAACTATGCATTCATTCATCTAGCCTCATATTTTTATAACATGTGAACTAACTAGACCCATAAAACAGGTATAACAGGACTGAAGAAGGACAATAGTCATCATCTCACATATAAACAGTTTAAATACAATGTTTCAAAGTGAGTCTTTCAGAAAAATGGATGCAATGGCATCAACCAAATCCTTGTTGCAATTCCGCATTGTTGGTTAAAAATAAAAAGCTCCTAAGTGTTTTGTACTACATGATAGAAGTGAGTGGTGGTGGGAAATAGAAGGGTACATCTTGGGTATTGGCTTAACTATTGCTGGACATGAAAATTCAGTTATTGGGGCACCTGGGTGGCTCAGTTCTTAAGCATCTGCCTTTGGCTCAGGTCATGATCCTGGAGTCCTGGGATCGAGCCCCACATCAGGCTCCTGTTTGGCAGGAAGCCTGTTTCTCCTTCTCCCACTCCCTGTGCTTATGTTCCCTCTCTAACTATGTTTCTCTCTGTCAAATAAATTAATAAAATCTTAAAAAAAGAGAGAAAAGAAAATTCAGTTATTTTAAAAGTGAAGCTCATCAACTAGTCAATCCCTACAGTATCAATCACGTAAGTGATCATGGCTTATAGCTAGAGCTTACTCTTCCATTGGATATTCCATAACTTGTACTCTATATAGTAATGTATTTACTATAATTTCACATCCTTTAGGACCTCTTTGCATTTTTAAAAAATCTTTGAGTACCCCAGAAGCTTTTATTTATGTAGGTTTTATTTATTGAATTTACTGTAGTCACATTGTTACAACCATATATGTTGTACCTGAGAATATGGGTCACCATCCCTTTTGGCAAACTATGGAAGGTTGGGTTTCCCTTGGTTCAGACATCAGCAACATTTAGGTGTGTGTGTGTATATATATATATTAGAAGTCATAATCTTTTTTAAGATTTTATTTATTTATTTGACAGAGAGAAATCACAAGTAGACAGAGAGGCAGGCAGAGAGACAGAGCACGGAAGAAACAGGCTCCCTGCTGAGCAGAGAGTGGGATGTGGGCCTGGATCCCAGGACCCTCAGATCACCACCCGAGCTGAAGGCAGAGGCTTTAACCCACTGAGCCACCCAGGGACTCAAAAATATTTTTTTATAGGTATTAGGCAATTATGGGCTATCAGAGCAGGAAGGCGAAATTTTGAAAATCAGAAGTTCCATGATGTAGTGAGTGAAATATTTTGAAAAAAATATCAACAAAACATTTATTATGATTAATTAGGCTGATCTGGAAAAATTTTAAGAGTGTCTGGAATATTTGTTGAATTAGTAATATTGGAACTAGAAAAAATGCTATTTAAAGATGTCTTTATGATCATTCTCCTCATTTGGGAGTAGGTTTGTCAATATGGGTGTATGGGTTCTGTAAGTCTCCTGAAATATTTGTATCGTACCCAAAGACAAACACTACTGCAGCTTCTAATACTGCTACTACTATTACTATTACTTTTACTATTAAGCAACTACTAACAACTAACATTTATTGTCTATCCACTACTTGACACTCGTTTTGTCAAAAGCTATTGTTTTGCTCCGTCATTAAAAGGTATTCTTTATTCCTCTTATAGACAAGAAGCTGAGCATCACACCCAAGAACACAGAACTAGTACGTGTAGAGATGGAAGAAGCCTCTTGCTTCATGATTCTTCCTTCCTCTCTCAATCAAGTTCATTAGTGAAAAAAATGTGCTCAATGGTATGTCTTTTTTTTTTTTTTTTAAGATTTTATTTATTTATTTGACAGAAAGAAACACAGCTAGAGAGAGAACACAAGCAGTGGGAGTGGGAGAGGGAGAAGCAGGCTTCTCCCCAGGCAGGGAGACCCATGCAGGGGCTCAATCCTGGGACTCCAGGATCGTGACCTGAGCCAAAGGCTGACACTTAACCACTGAGCCACCCAAGCGCCCTGCGCTCAACTGTATGTTCTGTAGATACTGAGCTCTCCTTATTCATATGTTTCAACTATTATACATGAAAAATAATAACTGCTACACCAATCAATACAAAGGGGTTTCTGAGAGTTTTGAATTAAGCAATCTATGGGAATCCTCTATGAAATGCAAACATAGATATGGAATCTTTGTAAAATCAATTTGAGACTCAATATACACAGAGGGAAAAGAAAATAAGTTATTTTTGCACATCTTTAAAATTTTATTGGAATCATGTAAGCATCATATACTCCCGCTAAATTAAGAATTCCCCAAAATGAGAGATATAGAATAATTCCTATGTATTTCAACCCTCTATATTTCTTATAATGTTTCGGTGATTTTGCATCAAACATGTGGACAATAGTACTAGAAAAGGCAGCCATGTGCTGAGAGACAAGACCAAAATAAAACTTACATGAAAATACACATTCTGGGGCACCTGGGTGGTTTAGTCGTTAAGCATCTACCTTTGGCTCAGGTCACGACCCCTGAATCCTGGGATCAAGCCCCACATCAGGCTCCTTGCTCTGCGGGAAGCCTGCTTCTCCCTCTCTCACTCCCCCTGCTTGTGTTCCCTCTCTAGCTGTGTTTCTCTCTGTCAAATAAAAAAGTAGAATATTAAAAAAAAAAAAAAAGAAAATACACATCCATTTGTTCATTTTGCCTAAATGGTAATAAATATGTAATAAAATTTAAAACCTTTTTAATGAATAAAATCTCATATACTTTCAACCATATGCCTGAATGAGAGCAATAACATTCGAATAATTATTTTTAAGATATTAATGTTAAATCAAATCAAAGCTATTTTATTATTGACAAAAGAGGCTTACCCATCCAAAGTATTTTAAAAATAACAATTATAATATTTTGTTTTTAATATACTGTTTATATTTATTGTATACTTTTTATCATATGCTATTCTTTAGAAAAAGACAAATCTAGTTTTTATTATCTATCATTTATCTATCTATCTATCTATCTATCTATTTATACAAATCTGGTTTTTAATCCTAGTTCTCTACTGACTGGACAAGATTGGTAATTTACCTAACGTTTCTTAAAAAATCTTTAACTTCATCATCTATTAAAAGGAGGAGTCAGCATCAGCACTGGAGGATTATTGTAAGAATAAAATGAGTAGGGAAAGGATTTAATGGAGATAAGATAATAATGAATAAACTGTATTCATATCAATAAGGAATAAAGTACAATAGTAGTGGAAGTTGTACCAGTTATAGAAGAAGTAATGAGATAGCATAGTTAGAGAAAAAGTTATTATAATTTTACTATTGTTTTTGACAAAATATAAAAAGCATAGAAGAAATTTTGCCCATATTTTTCAGTCTGGTGTTTGCATATTCTCTCTCTCTCTCTTCCTCTCTCTCTCTCACTCTATTGTTTGTTCTCTACTCTAAAAGTGCATTGTTCTTATTTAAAATTTTCTGAAATTGGATATGCATCTAGAAGCCAGTCATATCTCAGTCTTAGAATTGCAATTTTTTTCTTATAATACATTGATTTAACAACACCAAACCTTGAAATATACACATATTTTGAAGTATATATAGTTTTCAATCTTTTCTTCATTTGCCATTTTCAGTAAAAGTCTCCTAAAATATATATCTTAAGCATGATGTTTTATAAGTTTTACCATATGTATTTTTAGCTGTTCCTAATGTTGGATATTCAATTATTTTTTCTCTTTTATGAATAAAGCTGTCTTAAACTTCAATTTGCATAAATCCAAAGGAACATCTCTTCCTTCATTCCTCTGAAGATCTGTCAGTGGAGTTTCATTACCAAATGATAGAAACACGTTTCTCATTTGTAAGACCTTTTTTTTTTAAGTTTACTTCTAATAAAAATTTTTAATTTCAAAACACATGTATGTGTATTCTAAAAAATAAACAAGATACAATAAGTAAAAAATATTTCCTTAACTATTTATGGTTAAGAACACCTGCATATTAAAAAAAAAGAATATCTGGTATTTATCTACTAACAGTTTTTTGTTTTATTCTCATTAATTTGGTACATAATATATTTTTTCAAGTTTTTTTTTTTTTAAGGATTTTATTTATTTATTTGACAGACAGAAACACAGCTACAGAGGGAACACAAGCAGGGGGAGTGACAGAAGGAGAGGCAGGCTTCCTGCCAAGCAGGAGTCTGATGTGGGGCTCAATCCTGGGACTGGGGATCATGAACTGAGCCGAAGGCAGACACTTAATGACTGAGCCATTCAGATGCCCCAATTTTTTTCAAGTTTTTATTTAAATTCCAATTAGTTAACATACACTGTAATATTAGTTTCAGGTGTACAATTCGGTGATTAATTACTTACTGACAATACCCAGGGCTCTTCATAAGTGCCCTCCTTAATTCCCATCACTTATTAGTCTTTATTTTTAACTTATTAGTGCTTTATAAGTAAGAATATTAACTTTACAGGGTGCCTGGGTGGCTCAGTCATTATGTGTCTGCCTTCGGCTCAGGTCATGATCCCAGAGTCCTAGGACTGAGACACACTTCTGGCTCCCTGCTCAATGGGAAGCTTGCTTCTCCTTCTCTCATTCCCCTTGCTTGTGTTCCCTCCCTAGCTGTGTTTCTCTCTTCCAAATAAATAAATTAATTAATTAAAAAAAAAGAATTTCAACTTTATAAGTATCACACTTTATTCTAATAACCTCTTAATATATGTAACCCATTAAATATATTTAATTTTATGTTTAATACATTTAACCAGAAAGAATAAATCCTGCTACTGACAAAGCAGGGCATTATGTAGAAGGTAAGTAATAGTAATTGTGGAAGAAAGTATTACCCTGTCCCAGCCCAAGACAGTTCATTGAGTTAGACGTCATTCAGAGTCTGTGAGGTGACTTATCAGCCTAATGTTTAATGGGAAAAGAAAAGTATGCATACGAGTTTGGGTGTGCATGCTTGTTTTAAAATTAAGCAAATATAACTAGTATTTATGTGCTTGCAGGAAATAACTTTTTTTTGAGTTTTGACTTCATGGTCATTCAAAACTCAACTTGGTTTCACATTTAATTATGGCTATTTCAGCCTTTCTTGGTATTTGAGTCTTCATAGGAATATCAGCAAAGCCCTACTGTGTATTAGAAAAATCTTCCATTTAATCATTGTATTTTGAAAATTGGTTTTATATTAGTGTGAAGAATCTGAAACAATATTTTATTTTGTATTAGTGTGGAGATAATTATGTAAATTAATTTCAGTGCAAGATATGTAACATTATTTCTACTCTGGAGACATTAACAAATGAAGCCATCCTCTATGGCTTTATTGATAAAGATAAGGATGTCACTGATCTTAGATTCATTTTATAATTACTTTTTTAATAAACTTCTGTGAAATATGAAAGTAGGTATCCTTAAGGCATTTTTTTAATTTATGTGGGTATTTTTAAATTCTCATGACTCTTAATGCTTAATAGTTTATTTGAATGATCTATGATTTACTATACCAGTTTACAAACACATTGCTTGTTATTACCTTAGGGTATGAGTGTCCTGAATACCACATAGAAAGATATTATTTTTTTTAATTTTCTTAAAGATTTTATTTATTTATTTGACAGAGAGAAACACAGTGAGAGAGAGAACATAAGCAGGGGGAGCGAGAGAGGGAGAAGAAGGCCTCCCGCCGAGCAGGGAGCCCGATGTGGGGCTCGATCCCAGGTCTCTGGGATCATGACCTGAGCTGAAGGCAGTCGCCTAACCAACTGAGCCACCCAGGCGCCCCTAGAAAGATATTATTATTTTTATTTTAATTTGTAAGTGACTTGTTTCATATACTATAACACAGAATTAAATCAAATAATTTATGAAACAGTAAAAATAAAGCTGGCATATACAATTGATTCCAACTAAAGCAATTGACAAATATGGACACTAATGCATTCATTGCATTTCTTGAAATCTTTCACTTGTGTTTGGTAAATTCATTAAACACATAACACAATAAATACAAAACTTTAAATGATAAATTTACCATACCATATGGTTTGGGAAATTTTTCCTTAAGGAAATAGTACATCAATGCATAGCTCTTTCCACATAAATATTTGTTCTTAAACAATCAAGTGCAATTCATTCAAATTAATACATTAGTAAATGGTGGAATATATTACAAATACATCCTTCATATTGATAACTCTTTAAAATAAAAAGAAAACCACAAAAATTATTGGTTAATTTTGGTGCTGACTGGGATTAAGTACAATCTGTATCATCATTCCTAAATTTCTTAAAATGAAAATCAGGGTGTTCTTCCAAGAACTGGATAACTGAGATCATGTGGAATTAATTTATATATGCTTTAATCGCTCAGTAAATTTCTTTTGAACACTTATGTGTGTAGATCTCTGCTCAATACCAAGGGTGTATAGAAGTTAATAAAATACTCCCCCTATCTTCAAGTATTTTATAATACAGTTTGGAAAAAAAATTTAATGCAATAGCTAATTTTTATACAATATACACCCCATCCCTATAGCAAAAGTGCTGGAATATTCTAAAGAACCAAGGGTTAATCACTACTTAGGAATCAGAAATGATATATGAGACACATAACTTAAACTGTGTTTTGAAAATTAATGAAAAGAAGGCAGAAGTCCTTTAGACATGAAATGTAACTAAGCGGTTCTTTCCTGTTCTTACTCACACGGACTCAATCACTGAATGAGTTTATTTTACTAAATTACTCCTTATATGGGACAAATTTTCATTCCCCTAGTTACTTGGTGAGCAAGATACACAGCACGACAGGAGAGAATAAAACGAGAGAGGAAACATTATTCTTTAGGGTATTAATAATACCTTGTAATTCTCCAAGCTTATTTTTTAAATTGAAGTGGAATACTTATTAGCTTGTTATAACTGTGCAAGCCTCTGTGAGATAAGCAAAGCAATTTTAGATAATCCTGTGAAATAGTCAAGGCCAATTTTAAAGATGTAAAAACTGAGGCCACGAGAGACCTTGGTCTGAATAACTCTTGAACACAGTCTTGGGAATTCAATCTAGGTATTTTGACTCCTATTTTAATTTCTCTTTTTACTGTATCACATTGCCTCTTATAAATAGGTTTAGCATTTGGATACTGTGTTCTGTTATTAAAGCAGCTCACCACCCATCTTTTATATGAGGTAGAAAATAGGTTTAAGCCTCTCCAGGGGAGTTCTTAACCTGGAAAGGAAGGAAATGCATCACAGGTGAAAGACAGCAGAACAATGTGACCTGCTGCTAATTTGCAGTGGTATTCATTTGGGTGGGATTTGACATTTCTGGGTAGATGTATATTTGTGATTGATATTTCATTCTTTAAAGCACAGCCTTTAAAACAGCTGTGAAATGTCAAGTTATTAATTTACACATTGCAAAATGTAGTGTTAGGAAACCGATTTACATCTT
This sequence comes from Spilogale gracilis, assembly GCA_004023965.1. Taxonomy (NCBI): domain Eukaryota; kingdom Metazoa; phylum Chordata; class Mammalia; order Carnivora; family Mephitidae; genus Spilogale; species Spilogale gracilis. The sequence goes on from PITA01013333.1 coordinate 42,166, forward strand.
TCCCAATTCAACCCCAGGGATACCAGGGATACTTTTGAGATCAGCACATCATGAAGAAGATTATCCCTATCAGCATAATTCTATAGATTGCTTCGCAACTTTCAGCTCTGCATATAGGCAAAGAGATGAGAAATGTGTTTTGGTCCAGCCATGGGAGATGCATTTCAAACGGAAGGAGTTATACTTTGCAAGGAGTGGGGAATTTCCCTTCTCATCATTTTTTTGTTTTTGTTTTTGAGTTATTTTATATCATCTTGAGAGGAGGGTACAGAACAGGCAATACAGTGGATTCTTGCTTACTACAGTAAAACTATTTCATCCTAAATAATAAGCGAAGCCTATGTTACATGTTGTCTCCCTGTAATATTTTCTTTGATTTTTTTTCCTGTAGTGTAGACACAAACCTTAATCATAAGCAGTATTGTCTAGTTTTACCTTGGGCATGCATTTCAAGATATATGAAACACTTTCATAATAAGTTTTGAGAGAAAATCCATGTACTAGTGTTCAAACTCTATTGGAAATAACACTTAGAAGTTGCATTAGAGTTGAATGAATTTTTAATGACTGCCCCACTATTTTTTTATTTTTAGAGGATTATATTAATTGGGCATTCTTCTTATATTAAACAAAATATTTAAATTAGCTTTGCAATTCATTCATTAGCAAAGAAAAAGAAGACTAAAACAACAAAAAAATTAAGATGGTCCTCTTTTCCTTAAAGATATCACTTATCAGGGCACGTGGATGGCTCAGTTAGTTAAGCGACTGCCTTCGGCTCAGGTTATGATCCCAAGACCCAGGATCGAGCCCCACATTGGGCTCCCTACTTGGCAGAAAGCCTGCTTCTCCCTCTCTCACTCCCCCTGCTTGTGTTCCCTCTCTGGCTGTGTTTCTCTCTGTCAAATAAATAAAATCTTAAAAATAAAAAAGATATCAATTATCACATGCCTGACTGACATTTTAATTGGGCAAGAACCCAAAATATTTGCTCAGAAACGTATTTACATATTTCAAATATGCTAGCTCCTTACTGAACAATTTGAATCTTTGTAAGAAAATGGAATTTTTTGGCAAAGATAAAATATGGAAAAAAATTCAATCCATACTATGTGACATAGAGATCAACTAAATGATGCTAAATTCATGAAATTATTATATTTATGGTGATATTATTAAGTTGGATAAGTAAAATGATAACTTTTATTTATTTTTATTTATGTATTTGAAAAAGTGAGTGATCGAGAGAACACAAATAGGGGCAGGGGTAGAAGGAGGGAGCCCAAGACACAGAGCTTAACCAAGTGAGCCATCCAGGCACCCTGATAACCTACAAAATGTAACTTAAAGGGAATATTAAAATATTTTCCTCTGATACCTTAATCTGAGTAGCAAAATTGGATCACTAAAGGTTATAAATGTATCCCACAACACAACTGAGTTTTTTCTATGATCTGCTTTTTAAAAATTATTGTATCTTCACATTTTATTGAAATATAAGAACAATAATATTTTATTCAATAATGGATAAGTTCACTGACAATTGTTTAAAAACAAATAATTTGAAGTTATCTTATGTTGTCAACAAGTGAAAATATTCTCCACTGTCAGAATTAGACTGATGTCCCCTTGCAATCCCAGACTCTCCTCCATTATTAAATATAAGAAGAAAATCAAATGCATCACTTAACAGCTTTCCTGGTGGTGTTTTAAAGACAATGTAAACCATCAATATCTGGTATATTTTCTAAAATCTTTAGCCAGAAAATAACAAAGGACTATAAACTTATCAATTAGCAACATTAGGTAAAAACCTTCATCCAAACATTAGATTAAAAACAAATCTATTTAGGGGTGCTTGGGTAGCTCAGTCGTTGAGCGTCTGCCTTCAGCTCAGGTCATGATGCCCCAGGGTCCAGGGATGAAGCCCTGCATCGGACTTCCTGCTCATCGGAAGATTTTTCTCCCTCTCCCCACTCACCTCACTTGTGTTCCCTCTCTCATTGTCTCTCTCTCTGTTAAATAAATAAATCAATCTTTAAAACAAATAGAAAATCTATTTGTCTTCTTATTTGAAACATAGTATCAGTTAAAGTTACATTTACTGAACATTTATCAGACAATGTGGCACATTCTTTTCTTCTCTGAAATTTTTTTTTGAAGATTTTTATTTATTTATTTGACAGAGAGAAACACAGCCAGAGAGGGAACACAAGCAGGGGGAGTGAGAGAGGGAGAAGCCAGCTTCCTGTCCAGCAGTGAGCCCGATGTGGGGCTTGATCCTGGGACTCCGGGATCATGACCTGAGCCGAAGGCAGTTGGTTGAGCAACTTACAACTTAGTGTACTCTCTTGTTCCAAAAACCCATGTGGGTTTAAATAATGATCCAATAAATCACCACCACATCAGTATTGGCTGACAGTAATGAGCTGATGAAACAACAGGGTTGACAGGCAAGTGTGACACCGTATTTTTGCCGAAGAGCTTTATGGATAGGAGAAAAATAAAATCAAGGATGCTAAATAAGTTACATCTTGTGATGATGATTCTATCTTGTGTTAGCTGAAGTAATAAAATTCTTCTAATTGTTCCCATTTTATATAAATTTTGTGAAAAAAAACAAAAATGTCATAAATGGTAAGTGCCTAATACAGGCATTTAAGAAAAAATAAAAGTAAAAAGGGGAAAGTATAGTAACAAAATAAAATAACCACACTCTAATAATTCTTTAAAATTTTTTTTAGTTCCTTCCAAGTTTTTATTTTTCTGTAAATATCACTCACTTTATAATCATGTCTCCATAAACAAATATTGCATAAAATGGATTAGCAAAAATTACAGTTCTTGGTATGTCTTAAGAGCTGCATATCTCTTAATTTAATCCTCAAAACAATCTAATTGATTAGAAACAACTAATTCCTGTAGTTTATAAACAGAACATAAAGCATAAGTTCTTTTTCCTTAAAAATTTTATTTCTTTTCATTTTTTAATGTGAATACATTTAATTTGAGCCTTAACTTTTGTTCAAGTAAGGTAACTTAATAATACTTATTTCTTTTTACTTCTAACCACTCATAAAATCAACAGAATTGACCGAGATAATGTAAAACAAGAAACTTCAAATAATTTGTAATGTATGTATTCAAGTAATACCAATTTACATCAAATTGTTAATTGAAGTTAACAAGTTTGCAGGGTTCCAGATCAGTATTACACAAAATATTCTAGTTCTATATATTTAACAACAGAAAATCACAGAGACTAAAATAAATAATACCATTTAAGTAGCATCAAATACCCAAGAATGAATTTTCAACATATGTGGAAGTGTTAAAGATGTCCTAAATAAGTGGAAGGATGTACCATACTCATAACTTTTAAGACAGTATTGTAAAGATGTCGACCAATTGACCTGTGGAATCATTGTAATCATAGTAAAAAATTCCCAATGCATTTGTTATGAATATTAATTAATTTCTAATACTTAAATGGAAATATAAAAGACAAAAAACAACAAAGTAATTTTGGAGGAGTGAAGCTGAAAGAGTTTCTCTGTCTCTCAGAATGTGCATATATACAAATGTATGTAAACTGGAAGCAAGTCATATAGTAATAGTATTGATTCATTCAATCATGGAAAAACAGACTCCAATGAACATATGTCATAAAAATAATATGAAGGCAAAGAATTCATATATAAAAATATATATACTATGCTCTGCTACTTAAATAAAATTTGAAACAGGCTAAATTAATTTATGATTAAACTAATACAACGGATTGAATTGTCAAATCAATTGCACAAATCTGAACTCTTACAAAAAAATAACTTTGCTATAAATACAAATCTGTAGGCAATCAACAGTCTCAGAAAAATCCTGGTCCGTTAGTCTGGCATATCAAGAGTGGCTCCCCAGATAATTTTTCTCCATATCAAACCTAGACCATCTGGTCTAGAATAACAGCAGGCCTTCTCCTGTGGGTCATAGTTTTACATCCACAGTAGAAAAGCATTTAGTCTATGAGTTATCTCTCTTGTATAAAACTGTTTCATTTTTCAGGAGTCACATCTCACTAACTCATAGATTCTGGACTTTTTAACTACATACAGTTCTTAATCAGGGACATTGTTTAAGGCATTCCATAGATAAGTATCCTTCTCTTAGCCAATTTTTCCAGAAGTTCAGTTATTATTTCGAAAAGCAGATTATGTCCATAAATCTGAATCCATTCAGTATAACTTCACTATCTAAACAAAATATATTTCTTTCTATACTCAGTCCTTTTGTACTCTACAAATTCTAAACATTCTTCTGATTGTTATAAAATCAAAATGTATATGCATTGCTTTCCTGCTTAAAATTTTTTTTATGGCAGTAATAAAGAAATGGATGTATGAGAGAAAAAAAAACTGGTTAAGTTTGGCCAATGGGTTCCAAATAAGTATGTGGTATCCACTTAACTATGTATTAAAACAAATTAACAAAATCCTTATGATACATCTTTTATGATTTAATAAGTTATTAAACGAAACTTTATGTTTTGTATGATTTTATACCTTATCCACTACTTTATATAATCTATCAGGGGATTCAGTCATTTTTCTGTTTTGTCTCTAGAACTTCTTAACAAAATGGATCTTCCAATATTGTATTTTTTTAGTATGTTTTATTAAAATATCCAAATATGCCATGGAATAACACTGATGAGAAAAGACTGAAAGATAGAATGATGAGAATGGATAAGTTTGTTCTTATCTACCTAAACTCTACCACATGCACTCATGCACATTATATAAGAGGGACAAAGGGACAGCTTTACATTTATTATTTCATGTGTTATTACATGATTCTCTATACCCATCCAAATATTCAAATATTTGATTTTCTCTATTTCATTTATGTAAATTATAAATATAATATAAATTTTATTATGTACAGTATAATTTTGATTTATATAACTATTTCTATTTGATTTATGTAAATATAATTTTATAAATGACTTATAAATTTTGTGTCTTGCAGCATTTTTCTTCCTCTGTTTCTTCTTATTTTATTAACTTTTCAATAACTGATTATTTTACAGATAACTTTGTATTCTTAAATCTATGATTATACATGCATAATATATCTTTCACCAAAATTTGGATATTTATATATGCAGTATGTTCTCTTTAAAAAATAGTTGTCAAGAAAAAACTCATAATTCCAAATACATAAAAGAAGGCACAGAAGTTTTTTTTTACAATAAAGCTATATGAGTTTTAAAATATATTGAGCACATAGGAGCACCTGGGTGGCACATTTGGTTAAGCAACAAACACTTGGTTTTGGCTCAGGTTGTGATCTTGGGGTCATGGGATTGAGCCTGGCCTGGGCTTCACACTCAGTGTGGAGTAGTGATTCTCTCTCCCTCTCCTTCTGTCCCTCATGCTTTTGCTCTCTCTCTCACCCCCTCTCTCTCTCTCTCTCTAAAAGAAATGAATATGGCATCTGGGTGGCTCAGTCAGTTAAGCATCTGTTTAAGCTCAGGTCATTATAGCAGGGTCCTGGGATGGACTCCCTCATTGGGTTACCTACTCTGCAGGAACTTTGCTTCTCCCTCTGTCCTTCCCCCAACTTGTTCTCTCTCTCTCTCTCTCTCTCTCTCTCTCTCTCTCTCTCTTTCTCTCTCTAATAAATAAAAAAAATTTAAAAAGTAAAATAAATGAATAATCTTTAAAAAATACATAAATGGAGCACATATGAAAGCTAATTTGTGTAGTAAGTACAACACACTCAGGGGCACTTGAGCAGTCTGACTCTTGGTTTCTGTTCAGGTCCTCACCTCAGGGTCTTGAGATCAAGCCCTACCCCACCCCCTGGGCTCACTCTCAGCAGGTAAGCTGTTTGAGTATTCTCTCCAATCAAACAAACAAAAAAACCCACAACACACTCAAACATTAATCTAATTGTCTTGAGAAAATAAAATTATCAGAGGAAATGTACTTAGTAATACTAAGCATGTTTGTTTTTCTCTAAAGAAAGTGAAAACATCACCTCATTTTTAAGGTATTGGAAATAGTATGCAGTATAATCTAGTTGTGTGAAATAAAACAATATTATTCTTGATCTAGAATCATATGTATAGTTATTGATGTTACTACAAGGAATAAGTAAATGATGTTTTATAAAGAATGTTGTGGATCACTAATATATTCAGTTCTTAAAGTGAAATAAATTTTCAAAAGTCTATTTCTGAACATAGTAGAGGTCTCTAAGTTTTTTCTAGGTGATTATGTATAATAAGGGTAAATATATTGGACTGCGGTTTGTTGGTCAAATTTAGGGACCTCTTTACAGGTTTACCTGAAAGATTATTACATGGTGCAATAGAATGGACAGAAACCCGTAGGCCAGGATATTAAAGCCTCTGTCATTCCGTTGGAGGAGGTCATTGAGGGGGCATGATGGCCACTGGACCTTTGAGTTGGGCCTAGACAATCAGAGCTCCTCATTTCCTCCTCTGTGCTTGGAATGTACTTTCAGATAACCATTCCCACAGCTGGAGCCATTTTCAAGGACAAAGCCTTGAGAGAGTAGGGGATTGTTGAGACCATCTGGAGTAAATATGTCACTAAGGCTAGTTAAGATCTCTATAAAAACTTTAGAGATTCTGTCAGGTGGATTTGGAGATGTACCTCTCTTGTAGCCAACCAAGAGAAGCCTCCTACATAAGTTCCCTTGCTTATTAAAACTGCCACCTACCAATCTTGAATGGTTTGTGTCTTTCTTTAGTCTCTCCTTTCCTCCATGTACAGGGGGCCTGTTTCAGATTTCACTTGGAAAGCCGCTGAGGTTACAAAACAACATACTCCCAAGGTTTTGGTGTACATTGTTTAGGTGGGACAATATTCCTCTCTTCCCATCTCCTTACGAACTTCTCTACCTCGAATAATTAATTCTATATTTACAGATCTATTCATTTTATTATTTATCAATAAATAGTGATAAGTACTTGGAACACTTATTGTGGGTGACATATATAAAGACATTGTAAAGATTGCCTTTTGTAAAATTCTGTTAAAGCATAAAATGTTCATAGAATACCTTATGGTTATTCATTTGTATTCCTGAAAACACTAAATTAATCATGACTTTATTTTTCTTTTAATGTTCAGTTGTATTTGATCTGCTAATTTTTTTGTTAAGAATTTTGCATGTGTACTTATACTTAAATTAGGGTTGTGAATATTGTGTAGTATTTCTGTTGTTTGAGTTTATTTTATAAACTAAATTTCTATGCTTTTAAACAAGTTGGTGAATATATGAAGGAGATTTTTAATTTCCTACTGGTTGGAGGAAACTCAATATTATTTATGATTGATATATTTTTTTATGAGCTATATATCCACTGTTTGAATTTATATATCATCTTAATTTAGTCTTCAAATCTCAAACAGTTTGGTTACTTTTTTCTTGAGAGGAAGATTGTGAGCAGGGAGGGGCAGGGGGAGAGGGAGAGAGCAAGCTCCACGCCCAGCACAGAGCTCAGTGCAGAACCCATCTCACAACCCTAAGATCAGGACCCGAGCGGAAAGAATCACTTAACTGACTGAGTCACCCAGGTGCCCCAGTTATGCTTATATATATATATAACCATACTATCAGTTTATTATTGACTTCATATGTTTTAGTTAGATACAACTGAGAATGAATCCAGACATGATTTTAACCATACTATCAGTTTATTATTGATTTCATATGTTTTAGTTAGATATAACTGAGAATGAATCGAGACATCACTTTGGAATTTATCCTACGGGAGTTCCTAAAGTAGCTGATTGAGAGAAAAGAAGTGCTGCATAGCACCACTGTCTGCGATTTCATCTTTCTTTTTTATTCTTCTCCAAACCCCATGATAATCCTATTCCAGTGGTTGTTGGCAGAGGATTATGTTCTCCTGCATATTAGCCTGAAGGTATTAGTTCTTTGCAAGATACTGACTAGAAGTTGCTTTCTATCCCTTGTCATGTGGGCTTCTACAACATGGCTTCTGGCCAAATTGTCTTGGAATCATTCATTCAAGAAATAGTAGGTTCCAGAATTTGTGCAAAGAAGTTAAAGGCATGCAGCAATCAGCACTGCAAACTACTGCCTGAGTTTAAGTGAAGTGAGCAGCCCTAGTAATTGAGGTAGCTATTTGATGATCATTTCCAGAAGAAATCTTGCTAGTAAAGGAAAAGAATGGGTGGCTCAGTGGGTTAAAGCCTCTGCCTTTGGTTCAGGTCATGATCTCAGGATTCTAGGATTGAGGCCTGCATTGGGCTCTCTGCTAGGCTAGGAGCCTGCTTCCTCCTCTCTCTCTGCCTGCTTCTCTTCCTACTTGTGATCTCTCTGTCAAATAAATAAATAAAATCCTTAAAAAAAAAAAAAGAAGGAAAATAATGGGACTGATACATATAAGTAAAATTGTTTCTAGAACAGTTATGATGCTGTTGAAGATGAGCTTCATTATTTCAAGTATTAACAACACATTCTCAATACTGGAATAGATTTCTTTAAGAAATAATTGGCAATGTAAAACTGAGCTAATTGTTAAAAAAAAAAATTCCCAAAGTAGCCACATGTCATGCACAGAACAACTCAACACTTCATAAGTATCAAGCTGCTCTTTCCCATAGAAACATGAATCATAATATTGCTACTGAAAATGTTCATTAAACTAAATGAGAGTGCAATTAGCTTCCAAAAAATATTAAGTATCCCAATTTGCTCTCAAGAGAAATCATACATCCAAAATATGTTTATTAACTGTAGTGTGTTAAAACTTCTGATTTCAGGACTATTTTCTACTACTTTTTAAGAATATTTATCTTAAAAGAACTTCAAGTTCAATTTTAAATATAATATAATGTTACATGTGTGCTATACAATGAAAATAGATTTTTATTAAAACTTTTATTCTTTTTTCTATGCTGTAAATTGAAAACTCCATTTGTAAAAATTTTTGAGTCTGCACAAATTTATATGGCATTTGTGCTCTGTTTTAGAAATGTATCTGTATCGAGGCAAATATTAATATTTTCTACCTTGATAATGTAAATTAAATTATTTCATGCAATAACCAGTCTTTGTTTTGTCACAATGTAAATTAAACTATTTCATGCGATAACCAGTCTTTGTTTTGTCACATTGGTTATAACAACTGTGGGCCTAAATTGCTGATTGAATTTAAGGAAACTATTGAACTCTAATTTCAACAATTTTGTGAAATCTTCACAGTATAAACATCTAAATATCTATACCTATTAAGTTAAAAAATATTTTTAACTAAGCAAATGGCCTTAAAGAAATTAAGAGAAATTACTTGAAGTCAAAAGCATGCCTGGGACATAGATCTATGAAGGTAAGAGAGTTCTGAATCTGCAATGTATAACAGGTATATCTATACATGAAAGTAGTTTAGAATCTTAGTGCATAAGAAGATGATTAAGGCTCATTTGAGGAGTTACATATTTTTTTATTGTTACTTAAAAATTTTTTTTCCAGTGTTCCAAGATTCATTCCCCATTCCCCACACCCAGTGCTCCACACAATAGGTGCCCCCAGTACCCACCACCAGGCTCTCCCATCCCTCCACCCCCCTCCCTCCAAGTCCCTTAGTTTGTTTCTGTGTCCAAAGTCTCTGTTGTTTCGTTTCTCTCCCTGGATTACCCTACTTCCCATTTACTTTCCTTCTCCCACAGTCCTCCAGGTTACCCCTCATGAAGACTATACCTCATAGACCTGTAACCAGAAATTGGAAACAATAGGAAAAACACTTTTCATAAAGCACTGCATGTATAAAATATTTAAATCTTTATCTCAGCCTTAACTCTCTATAAAGAAAACAATGAATTCCCTGAAAAGTTTTCACTCAGTTAGACCCACATGGACTGTGACCCTATTTTATGCTATTTTCATGAACTATAACACATACACAAACACACAAGCATACACCAGCACACACCTAATGTTTAAGATGTACGTAATTACCACTATAGTGTTCCAACAAATATAAGCTCTAGTAAGAAAGAAAAAAAAAATAAAACCTTCAGGGAAAGATCATGCTAAGTGAGATAGCAGGAATTTTGTGTCTAGTATAAGAAATGGATAATATTTTTATTTAATTCAAGAATGAATAAAAATATAAACCATGAGCAGAGTCTATTAAAATGATCAGAAATATTGATGGATAAATATAATTTATAATGATAAAAATATGAAGAATAAAATGAAAAACTCAGTGAAATTGTTAAATACCAAGGTAAAATTTGAACATTCTACACTGCAAGCAGCTATGGTGGAGAAAGTTAACATGAGAAATGTGTGTAGAGCACCTGGGTGGCTCAGTGGGTTAAAGCCTCTGCCTTAGGCTCAGGTCATGATACCAGGGTCCTGGGATTGAGGCCCGCATTGGTTTCTCTGCTAGGCAGGGAGCCTGCTTCCTCCTCTCTCTCTGCCTGCCTCTCTGCCTACTTATGATCTTTCTCTGTCAAATAAATAAAATCTTAAAAAAAAGAGAGAGAGACAGAAGTGTGTAGACATAGGAGAAGACCCACCATATATCTACCTAGAGTTCTACATTAAACAAAATAGCATATAAGTTAAGAAATATTTGCTAAGTTAATGACTTTGGAATGATCAGAGTTATAATGTGAATCCACATTTTCAGAAAGCACAAATATTTAGAAAACAAAGTCTGCCCTATTATGCAGGTAAGTCTTTAGGTAAAGAGGAATGTCTATTAATAGCTCTCTTCCTCATATAAGCAGGCAGTTGAAAGGGGGATAAAGAGCCTTTTCTGAATTGTGGGATTTGGATGGCTTTTTTTTTTCAAGATTTTTTTAATTTGTTTGACAGAGAGAAACACAGCTAGAGAGGGAACACAAACAGGTGGAGTGAGAGAAGGAGAAGCAGGCTTCCTGCGGAGCAGGGAGCCCAATGTGGTGTTCAATCCCCGGACTCCAGGATCATGACCTGAGCCAAAGGCAGATGCTTAATGACTGAGACACCCAGGTGCCCCTGGATGGCTTTTAACGCAAAATAATGTTCATGCTGATGTAGCCTATCTTGGCCTTGTAGGGGACAAGGACAGGCCACCCTAAATGGGCAACCTTTGTTTTCTAAACATCTCCTTGTTGGGACCTCCTGGCACCCGCTAGTTTGCGACCATTAGTGGAAGTCGGCTGGGGTGGCCTCTTGGGCTTCTCCGAAATACTTCTGCGTATGTGACCTAGCTTAATCTTCCCACCCTCCGCTCTTAGACCAAGGGCAGACTGGCGAATTTAGCCCCACCCAGCAGTCCGGCCTGAAATCTGCCTAAGGCCTTAGTGATAGTCACTAATGAGCTCCTATTGGCCCCTCCTACTTCTTTTACTCCCTCCTTTCCTCTCTAAATAACTGTGTCTCTGATACAATAAAGCTGAGATTGCTGGGCCTTCAAGGCTGACTCAACTCCCGGTTTGGTGTGGTTTCTTTCCTGGTTTCAGGGGGGTCGCCCGGCCATTGGCACTTACCATCTCGCTCAGCCCCCGGAGGATAACAGGCTGGTCCAGTTATCTTTCCCCTGCACCGGTGTTGTGGAGAGGGCAACATCTCCTTTCACCTTCCTGATAATCCGTTTCATAAGAATTTTATTCTAAGTCCAGCTAGAAGGATCTTGAAGGAGAAGGAAATTATTCCTCCCCAACAGTCTTTATACTCTTTTGTGGTTTGAAATAGAGAAGAAGTTATTTTATAAAAAATTACATCATCTTCTGAAAGTCTTAAATTTCTTCTAATTTTCTGAAGTAGGTCATTGTGGAATTGGCAGTTACAACATTTTCCATTAGCAATTACTAGAATAAACTTTATGATGTCACTTAGTGCAGACAGTTCCTGGTTTTCATTGCTTGTATGACCTCTGAAAATATCAAAGCATAAGTCTCTCTTTGTGAACTCAGCTAAAAAAACAATTGGTGGAAACTAAAAAACAGTGTTTGCACATAAATAAAAATGTAAAAATGTAAATGGTCTCTTTGATTTCTACACACAGAATGCATGATTAGAGCCATCATAAGAAATCATATCTGTTAATTTAGTGTAAATTTATTCACCTTATCATTGAGATACACTTTTTTATATAGAGAGGTTTGTACCTAACATAAATTCTAAGAAAAAGATTTATCTACCTCTATGATGGCCAAGGGGTTTTGATCATCAAATATTTAAGAGGTTTGACATGATATGAAGTCCAACTAAAAGTTCTCTAATGGACAGAACCTTGCATCATTTCAATCATAACATAGCTCCTCCACTTTTAACTTTGACACCATCATGTCATATATATTCTTCTGTGACTTCTGTGTTTTGCTTAATATTAAATTTATGAGTTTAATCTATATCTCATAGTTTTTATAATCCATTATTTTTTATTGTTGAATGACTTGAGTACAACTGATTCACCAAGTCATTCCTTAAAGGAAAATTGTTGTTCTCAAGTTGGATCATTATGAACTTCTGCTACAAACTTGAAATGGGAATTGCGGAATTGCCACATCATAGAATAGGCCTGCATTTCCCAAATGTTTTTTAAATTATTTCTTTATTGAGGAGAGAGAGAGAATGAAGAGTGGGTAGGGGATGACAAAGAGAGAGAATCTCAAGCAGACTCCCGTCTGAGCACAGAGTCCACCATGGGGCTCAATCCCAGTACCCTAGGATCACTACTTGAGTGAAAATCAAGTCAGTTACTTAACCAACTGAACCACTCAGGTACCCCCCAAAATGTTATATTTTTAATCCACATGCTGGGCATATTAGATTTGTTATAATTATAAATTTAGTGTTTGAATAGCAGCTTACATATGGTTTACATGTATATTTATTTGCCAATGAGAGTGGGGATTGATTGTCTTACATGTCTGTACATTTGGATATGCTTCATGTGAAAGACAAGAGCAATGCTAAAGGGAACATGTATGGCTATATTATTTTATTTATATTATATTAGATAGTTTATATTTACATTAAAAAGTAAGAAATATCTGAATTCAATTACCTCATTTTGCAACTTAAGGAATTAGTACAAGAAGAACAATATAAACTCAAGAGTAGCAGAGGGAAAGACATAATAAAGATTTAAAAGGAGATAAATAAAATGAAGACTAGAAAAACAATAGAGAAAACCAAAAGCAAAAGTTAGTGCCTCAGAAAGGTAAACTCTTTTGATAAACCTTTACCTAGATTGCATAAAATAAAGAGAAAAAACAAAAATTATTAAAATCATAGAAGGAAGTGGGGAAATTACTACTCATTCTATAGAAATAAATTTATAAAAGAGTACTGTGGACAACTGTACACCAAAAAATCTGGTTAACCTAAATTAAATGAACAAATTCCTAGAGATATAAAACATACCTAGACTAAATCAGGATAGAAAAGCTGAATAGACTTAATAAGGAGATTGTATCAGTATTCCAAAATCTCACAACAAAGAAAAATCATTGATCTAATGGCTTTACTAATCAATTCTATCAAATACTTAAAGATTTACCAATTACTTCTACCAACTATTTAAAAATTAACCAACACCGGGGCGCCTGGGTGGCTCAGTTGGTTAAGTGACTGCCTTCAACTCAGGTCATGATCCTGGAGACCCGGAATCAAGTCCCACATTGGGCTCCCTGCTTGGCAGGAAGCCTGCTTCTCCCTCTTTCACTCCCCCTGCTTGTGTTCCCTCTCTGGCTGTGTTTCTCTCTGTCAAATAAATAAAATCTTTAAAAAAAATATTAACCAACACTGATCCTTCTTAAGTTTAACAAAAAGCCCGAGTAAGAAATACTTCTTTTTTAATTCATTCTATGAAATGAGCATTGCCTCAAATTGTGGACAAACATCACTCTCTACCACAGATACTTTTATGAAACATGCTCTCACCTCCACTTGTCCCCCAAATGTATGACGGTAGAGCTCAGGTTGATTTCATTTTACTAACTTAACCTACATAGTGCTAGCTCCAGTGTACTGAGTGTACCTGTCAAAATATCTGAGATATGTAAATTAAGAATTTCTCTTCAATGACATCCAATTAGTGTTCAAATTGAATTTTTTAAGAGTACAAATTACAAAATGCCCCATAGGGTGACTAATCCCACAATATTATAATTGTGTAAGAAAAGTTTAGAAAAATGTTGCTTCAGCATATGCACAAACCAGATATCATGTAATAAGTACAGGTAAAAAAAATTACTCCTTCTAGCAACTTGTTAAAGACCGGGGGTGAGGGGGGGATTCTTTATCAGATGTAGATCAGGTACATGTCTGTTACCTTCTCAAATTTCTCTCTCTTTTTTAAATGAGATTCTATGTTATTCGTACCATATATATGCCATATGTATTGAAAACATCAGGTCTTTGCATGTGAATTTCAAAGAAATCACATGTGTGAGCATAGTGTAATGTATAAACTTGTCACATCACTATGATGTATATCTGAAACTAATAAAACATTGTGCATCAACTATACTCAAATAAAAAAATAAGAAAAAACAAAAAAATAAAACTTAAAGAAACCACATGAGTTCTTCAAACTTCAATTTTGGAATATTTTTACCAACTCTAGCTTGAGGTAGTTTTTCTACAAACACACAATTCTGGGATATAATGAAGTTCAATTTTCTGTAATACAAAATAAAATCCTGTTATAAATGCACTGTCAAAGTACATAATTTGCTGCATTTGGGAAGAATTTTATAATTTATCTTGCATTTGATGGGTAACAGGTTGAATATCACCTTATAAATATACTCTAGCTATAAAATATTCATTGACTCTAAGATATTTTCTATATAGAAAAAATTCATTACCATGACTAGGAATATATCTGATTTGTTTTCTTTTAACTTTTCTTGCTTACTTCCATGTAAGGTGCAAAACCATATGTTGAGGGCACGCTTATTATTCACTCATGTGAATGGAGCCTCAGGACCCGCAAAAGCCCTGTCTATCATCTGCTCCCATATTTAGTCTCACTGTGTGGGAGAGGGTGACTTATTTGATGGGTGATGATGTCAGGAAAAACTGTCATGCACCAATTTGTTCTTTCCTTTCCTCTCCTCTTCTTTTCCCTCTGATTCTCTCTTCCATTCTGTGTATCTAGCTGGTCCCCACAAATGAAATGACCAGTCATGAATATTCCTAAATATCAGCTTTACAAAATGATATTTTGAGACTACAAGCCAATCCTGTGTTATTACCTTGCAGATTGTTATAAACAACAACAAAAAACAAACAGAAAAGAAACACAATTCTTCTAGGACCTACTCAAAGATCTCAAACTATGACATGAAATACAGTGTTACATATTGTGATATAAATATCAATGTTAATAGAAAAAGGAAGAGCTTCATAATTATATAACTATGTTTGTATCTCTCTGTATTATGAATATATCTGTTTATCATCTATCTATATCCATATACTATCTAGCTTTATATATATATATATATATATATTGCTAATATTGAAAGATTTTACATTTGGGTGATTATGAATGATGTTTTATACTCATTACTATTGATTGGAAAATAGAATATATATATATAAAATATAAGTCATAATTAGAATTCTTTTAAAAGTACTACCAGTATTTGATTACTTGTACTCTGAAAAAGCCCTTTGGTCTTCACAGAAACCTAGAAAATTAGTAAATTCACATTATTTTTTTAAGATTTTATTATTTATTGGCCAGAGAGAGAGAGAGACTCCAATCAGTGGGAGTGGCAG
>PITA01013334.1:0-57985 GCA_004023965.1 Spilogale gracilis
TGAAATAAGCCAAGTAGAAAAAGTCAAGTATCACATGGTTTCACTTACTTGTGGTGCATAAGGGGTAATATAGAAGACAGTAGTAGAAGGAAAGGAAATGGGAAGTAGGGTAGTTCAGGGAGAGAAATGAAACATGAGAGACTTTGGACACAGAAACAAACTGAGGGACTTGGAGGGAGGGGGTGGGGGATGGGAGAGCCTGGTGGTAGGTACTGAGGGCACCTATTGCATGGAGCACTGGGTGTGGGGCATGGGCAATGAATCTTGGAACACTGAAAAAATAAAATAAATTTAAAGTAAAAAAAAAACAAAACTGGTGGTAGTCTTTTATCAATAAAACCTTATACAAAGCCAAGGCATATAAAAGAATCAATGCAGAGACATGTTTGAAGTGGGCAGAGAAGTCTATTTAGCCTCTTCTTCATGGAGTCTGAGAGCACTATATAACAGAGTCTTAAATTGTAGGCCTTCACAACTCCAAGGTGATTTCAGCTCAGACATTCTACTAGGAAAACAAATTTTAACACTTCTCCCCACCCCCCTTTTTTTAAATAAGTGTAATTTCATTCTGCTTGCCTAATGTGATAAAAGGAAAGGAGTATGGACTAAGGCATGATCATGTATTAAGTAACTTCACTTTATTCTTTTGCCTTCATGAGGATATGAAAGCATAGGGAGTAAAGGAGAGTCCTGAACCTCAAAATTGTCATCCCTCTGCTCCTCCATTAAGCAACAAAACAAAACAAATGAACATAAAGAAAAAAGATAACAATGTCTCCTAACAAAACACCACTCCCTTTTACCCCATCCTCACCTCCATGAAAGAATCAAGGTAGTCTATGAGGTCCTCTTTAAACCCGATTCCTCAACCCCAGAAATATTAAGGCAGGAGACTGTAGTACAGTCTGGAGCCGAGAAGGGAGAGGAAATGAGTGTGTGAGATGAGGCATTTCCAAGATGACAGGTCTGGGTGTTTTTGGAAAGTCAGCCTCACCATCCTTAGACATCTTTTGTGGCAGGCTTCTATCATCCTTCTCACTGCAAAGGGTGTGATATCAGAATTAATACAGTAAACCCTGGACTCACTCAGATTCTGGGTTGTTTATGCCACAGACTACATGATGCCTTGCAAATCACTAATTCTCACCGGTCCATAAATGAAAAATCTACTATCTTCTTCATAGGAAGTATACTTTTCTTTAAGTTTACAGTGCTACAAAAATATACATATGACCTCTTGGGTGGTACCCTTTAATCCCACTCCCTGTCCTCTTACCTTATTTTATCCACTTTTCCTCCTCTTTTTTATCCAAAGATGAGGATAAAGGAAAGGGATTGTCTGAGTTCATTTCTGGAAAAGAGGTAGGTAAAAGGGAAGAAGAGGAATAACCATTCTTCTCTTTCAAACATACCTACTACCCCTTCACTCAGCCTTGCTGCTTTCCTCTTGAGGTGAATATTTGTGACTTCATTCAGAGATGAGTCAACTTAGCTAATGAAAACATAAAGAAGTTAGGATATGTTCTGTTCATTCAACTGAATTTCAAGGAATGCATATAGTCTCACACTAAATCCAACCTAAAAAGAAAGAAATGTCTTGTTCAGTGCTGAGTTACTTGTCTTATCTGGGAAGTTCTAAGAAGGCTCTTATTACAATGAGGGATTTGTGGGAGAAATTGGGTCGTGATGTAGAAACAGCTGATAAGGATTGGTTTGGTTCTTGTGTTAAAACCATAAAGTTAACCATTAAAAAAAAAGAGTATAAACTAATAGAAGAATTTTAGAGGGAAAGGAAACTTAGATATGTAACAAATTATATCAAATCTAGTGGCTTAAAACAGCAGTCATTTACGTAACTCATGAATCTACAATTAGACAGGCCTAGTGGGGAAGGCTTGTCTTTGCTCCATGTTGGCATCAGCTGAGGCTGATTGCTGGAAGTCGGAGCATACACTTTCAAGATGGCTCACGCATATGGCTGACAAGTTGGTGCTAGCTGTTGGCTCAGAGTTCAATGGGGATTGAAGGCTTTTGAGAACTCTTTCTTTCTACCTGGCCTGCTCTTGGGTTGAATAGTGGCTGGGTTCCAAAAGTCAGAATTCTAAGATGTAAGAAGTGGTTTCATGAGGCTTAGATCTTGAAACTGCCACAGCATCACATCTGCTGAATTCCACTGGACAAGCATTCTCAGAAACCAGATTCATGGGAAGGTTGTAGACCCAACCTCTCAATGAGATAAATATCAAAGAATTTTGGGACTGTATTCTAAAACTGCTTCAACATGATATAGAGTTGTGTGTAGTTGTGGAGGGGGGTATGTTAGAGTAGGGATAATATGATCTGAAAGCAACATTGGGAGAGAAGAGGACATATATCCCACTTTCATGCCCAGGAGTATGAAAGCTACAGGACCTAAACTAGCCACGACTTGAGTGGGCCGCAGAGGAAGCGGTGTCCTCAGGGTGAGCCAGAGTTCTCTTAATGGGAATATGAAGGGAGAAGTCAGAGAAAGGTTAAGAATATAAGGCATTCTACTGATCATGATCATGAATTGTGTAAGGCACAGAGAAAATGTTTCGAGACTGGGGAAGGGTAGGAGAAAGAGACCAATTAGGTGATATGTGGGACCTAATAAAGTTGAAAACACAGGAAAAGTGGAATGATCTAGGAGTTTGGTGTTTGTGTTAGCAACACTTATGAGCATAATGAGACTGAACTCCATGGATTCAAGGCAAGTAGCAGTAGAAAGATGTATGAGAAGCATTATCCATTAGATGTGTTTGTTATACAGCATATGAGGAATAAGAACCAAAGGTATAAAAGACTCCCATAGATCAGCACAAAAGAGAAAACTCAAAAAGAAAAGTGACAAAAGCTAGACAGGCACAGGCAACTCACAAAGAAGAATGTCTCGGTGATAAAGGTAAGATGTTCAATCCTACCACAAGTCAGAAAAACACAAATTAAAACTACAGCAAAGTATTATTTTGTTTATATCAGATTGGAAAAAAGATCTAAAAGCCTGATGACATACCAACTATTGATAGGAGTGTGAAGCAAATAATGACTTTCATATATTGCTGGTGGGAGCTCAAATTGACCCACCAATTTAACAATATGCTTTGTGATGGGGAGATTTCAATTCCAGGTGTATTGCCCTAGAGAAATTCTTGCTCATATGCAATAGCATATATATATATGAACTTAATGTCTCACCTTCTATATATATATATATATATATATATATATATATATATATATATATACCAGAATATTACTTGACAATATTCTTTATGGTAGTGAAAAATTACAAACCACCACAGAGTTAAGAAGAGGAGAATAGGTAAGGATAAGGTGGAATAGCCCTATAATGTAATACCATGTGGAAGCTTACATGAATGAATGAGAGTTATGCATATTAACACAAATACATCTCCAAAACATAGTGAGTTACAAAGCAAGTTATGAAGGTTGCATTCAGCATGATACCAGTTCCTCAAAAAAATGGGAATGACAGTGATACCTACTTTGTAGAGTTGTAAGATCATGAGTGAATACAAAGAAAGTGCTCAGAATAGTACTGGGAACATTGTAAACATTGTATGTGTTAGTTATTACTATTACTCTTACTGTTACTATTATTACTATTGTTGTTGATATATACAAAATTTGCATAGAAATAATAAAATTTTATCAACCTGTTTCATAATTTTGATTATTATTGGAGTGGGCTGCATAGAAGATTTCACCTCTTTCTACGATATTTACTTCTTTCAAAAAAAAAAATGTTTGAACGTACCATGGTAAATCTCAGGAGGGGGATACATGAGTGTTGTGGATACTTATACCCCTAGCAGTCCATGGTAACACTGTGAAACCCTCCAATTTTGCAAAAAACAGAAGCCAGCCACCCAGGACTTGCCCTATTTTCTTAAAATGTGCTTTGAAATGACTTCACTTACTTTCTAGGAATAGAGGACCAATTATTCACATGTTTGACTCATCAGTGACTAAGGAACCAGGGACCATTTTGAGTGACAGACTTCCAATTTGGTAGAAATTATTAAAATGACCTAAAAGTGCCGGGTCGGGGTTCACCGAAGGTGGCGACGGAGTCGGCGATAAAATGAGGAGACCGGACTCGAAGAGTGGCGTGGGGATCTCCTCTCCTGAAAACTATGTCTTCAGGGTTCTTTATTTAAAGCTTTTTAGTTACATCAATCTAGCTTTAGGCAAACAGTTGGTTCTGTCTCTCTTGCTCTCTGCTTCTCTGTTTCTATTTCTCTCTCTGTTGCTGTCTCCCTCTCTCTCTCTCTCTCTCTCTCTCTCTCTCTGTCTCTCTGTCTGTCTCTCTGTCTCTCTATCTCTTGCTCTCTGTCTTTCGCTTTGCTCTCTCTTCCTTTGCCTCTCTCTGCGCAGGCTCTATGTCTTTCTGTGTCTGTGTCTCCGTCTCTCAGATTCTCAGTCTCATCGCTTTGTCTCTTCGCTCTGCTCTTCCTTCTTTCTCCCTCAGTCTTCCTCTGTCTCTCTTTGACTGTCAAGGGTCCCAGTCTTTTATTATTCCCAAGTGAGGAAGTTGGGTGGTGCAGTTAAATCTTTAACTGCTTTTGCACCCACCCTAGAGACAGGATTAGTATTGTCACTGCAGGGTACAGAGTGATTGCTTAAACTCACAGAAGTTGAGACCATTGAGGCACAGGTATCAAGAAATACAGATAAGAGATACAGAGATATGATTACCGGGAGGAGGATTAAATGGAACTATGTCTTGAATAAGCACACCAAGATATATTGCCCTGACGCACAGGGTAAGTGGCTTTTCGGATTCTAGGTGGGGAAAGCTCCTCTGGGCTTTCATTCACATTCACAGCTACCTCCACTAGAATTTCTGGTGGCTTGGGCATGGAGGGAAGGGCGGATAATGCACCATCCCCGACATAAAAGTACAAGAATTATCAGGTTAATCACAGGGACTGCAGGTCACCCTATCGTTAAATGAACATTCTTTAAACTCCCTTTTGGGGCCTTATTTTCAGAGGAGAGATGCTGAATGTATGGTGGTCCAGGTAGCACTCTTCAGAAGTGGACATTGTGAGGTGGCAAAATAATAGAGCGATGCCACCCCAAGCTGGGACCATCTCTGAAGTCTATAGTACTTCAGTTAGAATAAGAATCCTTTTAGTTAAGAGTGTTGAAGCACCTGATGTTTGGGATTGAGAGACTGGCTTTTGGAAATTCCATCATAGGGAAGGTGAAGTTTCATAGGTGAGAGATTTGGTAAAATACTAATTTTGAACTTAATGTCTCACCTTCTGAGTTAGTAACAGGTGGCCCTGAGGAACAAGCCAAAAGTTTGGGAAGTAGGAAGTCAATAGAAACAGACCCTTCTCATTTTGCATTGTGTGCTGGATCTGTTCTCTGCCTAGATCACCCTTGAGTCCTGATCAGCCAGCACCGGTCATTAAGCCAGCCACACTGAGAGGATGACCACTGTCCACAGACAAATGATCAAGTGGACTGTTATAGAGCCCATGAAGAAGGTCCCACACATGTCATGTTGTTGTTACAATCCTAAGTGAGAGCCTGAACCAAGGCAGAGAAACAGAGAAACTGGTGCAACTCTGAGACGCTTCCTACACAGTTTCCCCTCCCACACCAGCTGCAGTCTTCTCCACATGGCATGATTCATTTCCGCTCCTTCCCACCTAAAGGAAGAGGCTCTATTCAAATGGCTGCTACCCAGAGGCATGCCTGTTTCATAGTAGTGAAAGGCACATCATTAGGTTCACTCCAACCAAAACTGTGCTCTGTATTCCCAGCATTGATTTTGGTCCTCCCCAGCACATTGTAAAGTTAACCTTTATTGAGCACTTAAACAAGTGTTTTGTATGTTTGGTTCACTTAGTCATCACAGTAATCCTCTGTAGTATGTATTATTATTATTATTATTTTCATTTTAAAGATGGGAAATTAAGTTTTAGATTAAGTACCAGAGTTACACAGTGTGCAGCAGAATGAATGAATATTTGAAGTTGAGTCTGTTAGTCTAATTCCAAAACTTGTGCTTTTAATGACTCTGTAACAGTATTTGGACCCACTCATCCTATGAAGCTTTTCTAATTACTCTGAGGGCAAAAACAGAGGAAGTTACCTCATAAGCAGATAACTAGGCACATTCCATTTAATATCATGTAGAAATTACAGGGAAAAATACTATCGGAAGCTATAAATCATGTCAGTGATAGGTGAATGGAAAAGTGAGTAAGGTCAGGGAACAAATAAACTAAGGCCTGCTCTAATTCCTTATAGTTTCTGTGGTATTTTCTTAAGTACTGTTTCCCAATCTTCTCAACAATGTATTACCACTTGTTTGTCCTAATCATCGGTGATAATTATCAGGGTAGGACTTCCAAGCTATGACACTGAGGATTCTTGAAAAGCATGAAAGCATGGAGGAATGGCCTGATGGGGGAAAAGGGGATGGCTGGAATAACTACAAAGATAAACATTCCAATTACCCAGAAAATGGCTCAGGACAGTAAGAGAATCGATAAATCCTGAGATGAGTCTTGAAAGACAACTAAGAAAAAATTGCAAGGTGAGGAGCATGCAAGACTTTGTGAACAGCACAAAGAGATGGAAAGAAGGAAACAGCATGGGATTAGGGTTAACTACAGATAATTTGGTTTTCCTACAGCCTGAAACGCAAGGTAGGAAATGAAAAAAGTGAAGCTGAGGAGACAGGCAGAGTCTAGAAGATGGAATCAATTTGGGACATGTTAAAGGAGTTTGGGCCTTCGCTTGTGGCTGGTGGGAAACCATCAAATGGTTTCAAGCAGGCAAGTGATAGACTCATATTTGCATTTTTAGGTATTTGGCTCTGAGAGTTGGGTAAGACTTTGGGGTAGAAACCCAGTAAAGAGACTGTTATAATTGTCCTGGAAAGAGATGAAGAGGGTCTGACTCAAATCAATGACAATGAAACGGAAAGCAGGGAAAGGTACAGGAGATACTTGGAAATGGAATCAGAAAGGCTTGATGATTGACAAGATATAAGAATTCTACAAAAGAAAGACAATGATTTGGCTCACACTCTGTGGGTTTCCTTATTAGTTACTTCAAAGACACTTTTTCCCTTCTTCTCTGCTGATGAAGCACCAAAGGCAGACCACTATATCGTCTCTATTTATGAGCATGGCAACTTTTTAGGGGTTGTATCATCCTTCTTTGCTCTAAGACCTGCATGGGGAACTATACTGGCTCACCCAACAGATCTCCCTAACTCAAAATCTCAAGAACTAGGATTTGGAGTAATTTACTGTTTCCCACATGGAAGGATCCTCATGAATCTTTAGGCAATTTTTTTTCTTTTTTTTTTTTTTTTTTAATTTTTTTTCTTTTAATCTTCTACCAAGAGCTCTGCATTCCATGAGGCTGTACAGCTTCAAAAAGTCAATAAAAATGTGACATGACTTCTTTCCCCAGAATAGGAAACTGTCCAAGACACAAGTGACATTTCAACTGTCAGCAGTGTGCTTTACTAAAGAAAGGGGGGGAAACTACATTGACTACATTAGCCTTTACGTAACAGTTAAAACCACAGAAGTAGATGAGATGAGATCTTTCCGTGAGAAATGTAGAATAAGAAAAGTGGCATGAAGATGGATTCTAAGGAAAAGCCAGCTTTTGAATTATGTGTGGACAAGAAGGCTAACATTCGGACTGAAGTAACAGGAACGTCAACAAAAAGTGTTACTGTTAAAACCCAAGGGCAGAGCATTTTAAAGAAGGAAATAATAATGTATTGCCAAAGTTCGAATAAACTAAGGTCAATGCGAAGTGTCCATTAGGACTGGTTGCTGATGGGCTTAACAAGAGCTGCTTCAGTGGATTTATTGGGATAGCAGATTGTTAGTGAACTGAGGTTTGAATGGCAGGTAAAGAAATGGCTGAGGTAAGCAGAGGGGAGAAATGCTGTATAAGCATGTATCCACTGAAGGAAAAGAGCCAATGGAGAAGGGCAGACTAAAAAAAGAAGAAAGGAAGCGAAGGACTGATGGAGCTGGGTCTTGCAGGAGATGGAGTGCTGGGATCCAGAGCACAGAGGAGTGTGTTTGCTCTGAACCAGAGAAATGGTAATTCCTTTTGCTCCACAAATGAAGAAAAGTGTGGGGGTGTGGGGTGGGGGAATATGAATATAGATATTTGTATAGAGAAACAGGAAGTTTAAATACTTCATGCTTGATTGCCTCAAATAAAAGAGTCAGTATTTGGTGCTGTCTTGCATTGATGCTATAGTGACCCTAATCCACATGGTTGGGTGATTCTCTTCAATGGTACCCAAACCACTGGTTCGAACAAGGGTAACCTAGACTATTGATCCAGGTTTGGTTGAGTGTTTGTGGCAGCAGATTTGTGAACACTGTAACTTTGTATCACAGTTAAGTTGCTTGAATCTGAACCATCAAATCACATACATGGTGGCCCATTACTTAGATTATTTATTCTACATACACTCCATGGATCAGAATTTTTATTTGCATGTAGCTTTTTTTTCTGCATTGAAAGAGAACTTGAGGTTTTTAATTATTCTTCTTGAGGTAAAGAAAGGAAATATATATCTTTTTAAAATTATTTTATTATTTTATTTATTTTTTAGAGGGTGAGGAAGAGTAGGGAGAGGGATAGAGGGAGAGGGAAAGAGAAAATCTCAAGCAGGCTTCATGCTCAGCACAGAGCCTGATACACAACTTGATCTCACAGCACTGAGATCATGACCTAAGCAGAAATCAAGAGTTGGACGTCAAACCAATAAGCCACCCAAGTGCCCCAGAAATACAGCTCTTTTGACAAGTTATTTTCTTTTGATAAGTCCATCTGAAGCCATTCCCATGTATTTTGCTTGTTAATATTTCCTCAGAGTCTGAGGTTCTCAAGATTCATTGTCAGGCTATTTCAGAGGCTAAATGTCACCACTTTATAGATAGCCAATTCAAATAAAATGGATTATCATCAACTTAGTAAAAGATACTATAATTAGTTGCATGCTTACCCCTTTGTACAGAATTAAGAGCTTCTGTGGAAAGCAACAGGAGCTGATGATTAGGAAAGCAAGACAAGTTAAACTTACAGAAAACCAACTTATTAATAAAGAAGATAAATTGTTTAATGTCACTGGATAAGTCTCTATTCAGTTCTGGGACTGGAAACAGGTTGGATGAAAGAGAAGGAAACAAAATGGGAACTAAACATTATGGAAATTTAGTTCTTGACTTCAAGTAATTTTCATGGAAAGTGGGAAAGTAAAACTTAGTTCTTTCTATATCCCGAACAGTCAGTGAACACTTTTAAATAGAATCCTTAGTCTGTTCTGTCAAGCAGGGGTCTGGCTTACAAATTTATAATGCTAGAGCTAGACATGTATTAAAGCAGAGTTGGCCCCTGAATGAAAGATATTGCTTAAATGAATGTCGAAGAATTTGAGGAATATTGTAGAACTGAACCATGAAGCTGGGAAAGTTGCCTTGGCCTCTGTCTGAGACAAAAATTGTTTAAATACTTCAAGACTTAGAATAGCTGTGAGGGTACATGCCTTAGTGTCAAGTTAGGGGAAAATTGGTTTCAGTGGAATTCAACTGGGCCAGGCTTCTCCAGATAAAGTGAAGCATGCTAAAAGCCATAATAAGGCTAGGGAAGGGGATTAGAGGTTAGTTTCCCATCCTTTTAGGTTGAAGCTCTCTCTCTGCTCCATTCTTGGGATACAGCCTGGCAGATCTGAAGAACACAATGCATATGGACCATCAGGGCAAAGGGAACACATAAAACTGCTTAACTTCCCTGCTCTGACTTTTACTTTTCGCCAAGCAGCCCCTTTTTCTCATTCCAAATCCCCCACGCAGTTGCACCTAAATTCATGTTCATGTCTTAGACTGGCTCTCTCACTCTCTCCTACAGCATACGTTCAAACCATTTCTCTTGGGTCCACTATCCTTGGGCTCTCTTGGAACCTGACCTTGCCAGTGGAATTCCCTAAGCAAATGCTTCATTAGAGAAAAGTCCATTAGGGTTTCTTTTAAAAAATCAATTAAAATATGCATGGGTGAATCCCTATCTCAGTATCTTCCCAAACAAATCAAATCCCATGGAGTTTCTTTCTTCAAAATTAATGATTTGTGTCTCTCTGAATATCCTTTTAGTGCAAGAATGATGGCAAGTTTCCCTGGCCAAGTCTCCGGAGAGCTTTACGAGCATCATTTCAGCCAACTGTTGACTTTCTGTTTCTATAACTGTTACGGCAGATTGGAGAAACTGTTATTGTTAAAAACAAATCAACGATAATTATGTGTGAATCTAAGCATTCCCTACAGTAAAGAGAGCAAGAACACAGTATCATTCCCATTTGAATAAAGAGGAGCCCCAATCACTTAAGACAACAGGAGAGGATATACTTTTTCAAGGGAAATCTCTCTGAACATTGATTTCACACTAGGTATGCACCTGATATAAGTGATTATGGAGATACACAGATCAATGAAGGTATAACTAATATAAATTAAATGCCTGGGTCTCTGTAAAGGTATGGCATATTGCTCCCAGAAGGAGATAGCTATCTGTGTCACAAAAATAAATCTCAGTTTTAGCTTTCCTTCACTCTTAAAAGGTTTTACATCTCAAAACTTTGATTTTTAAAAATATATAAATTTTGGTTTAACTAGGAGTTAAGGATTGAAGACTTCAATGAATAGATGATGTCAAAACCCAGCAAAATTTGATTATCATTAATATTATTGAATGAAGAAATGTGGATTATATCAGTGCCCACAATTCAGTGATTAACACTTAGTAAAAGATCATCAAAAGCAAATGAGTAAGTTGGAAATAAATGAAATAAGGGAATACAACTTTTTTGTGTGTGGTGTTGACCTATGGGATTCTAGAAACTAGGAAACTTCTGTTCTCCTTGCTGCTCTATTTGTCCCGCCTTCCTTCCATCTTTAAAGTGGGTTTAGTTATAAGACCATGTTTTAAGTTTATTTGAATGCAATTTATTATTTACTATTAAATTTTCTTTCTTTGAGGGAGAGATGGGAACTGGATTAAAAGGTTATATCATAAGAATACAGGATTTAAGATACTCTGAGTCAGGCACTTAGAATTTTACAAAAGGATAAAGTTTTATCTTGGCTTAAGAGTGGCTGATGTAAACATTCAAGTGAAAGCTGAATGTTGTGTGGGCTCTTGGGTATGCCACCGGGGTCAAATTCTGGCTCTAAATATACTATGACCATAGACAAGGTATTTAACTTCATTAAGCCTTAATTTACTTATCTGTAAAACTGAACAACACCAGTACCCTCCTCTTGAGGTTGTCGTGAGTCTTGCTGCATGTAAACACTAAGAGTGAGAACATGTTCAGAACTGTTCGCTTTATATGTCTTTCTTCAATTTCTTAGAAAATTCAAAGTTCTCTTGGATTCTCTATATAATTGTAGTTATTTGGATGTGAATACAGACTGTAGAAAAGAGGAGAGGCATGCAAAGAAGTGAGTCTAGAGAGAATGATAGTCCCAGGATTGCTGGGGTTTTTTTGTTTTGTTTTTTTTTTTAAGATTTTATTTATTTACTTGACAGAGAGAGAGAGATCACAAGTAGGCAGAGAGGCAGGTAGAGAGAGAGGAGGAAGCAGGCTCCCTGCTTCACAGACAGCCTGATGCGGGCCTCGATCCCAGGACCCTGAGATCATGACCTGAGCCAAAGGCAGAGGCTTAACCCACTGAGACACCCAGGCACCCGTAGTGTAGATTCTTCATAGCAGGAGGTGCAGAGAAGATTTGAAAGTACATGAGTCTTTGGGTCAAGGTGAAGGGCTTGATTTGGACCAGCTATTGGTCTTTTTAATGAAAGGAACTTCCAAAAAAAATGAAAGGAATTTCCATGGCAAAGACCACTCTGAATGCCTGCCAAAGTTGAGGATAGCACTGACTGCACGACTCCTTTGAGTAGAACTGAAAGCACTTTGCTGTAAGGTAGGCACAAATGCCATCTCTCAATGATTTCCTGAACACCATTTTTTTAAATTTCAGTTCTTATCTCCTCCTTTTTATCAACCCCTGCATTCTGAATCCCTCATTCCTTGCTGTACCTTTTTTCTCCATAGAACTTATTTTCTAAGCTATTCTATATTTTTCTTACCTAAGTGTTCATTATTTAAAGTCAGTCTTTCTTCACTTGAAGTTACACAGGACAGAGAAATAGGTCTGTTTTGTTCACCAATGAATCTCTGAGCCTAGAATGGTGCCTGGTACATAGTAAGAGCTCTTTAAATATTTGTTGATCAATGAATGAATGAATGATTAATTGGATGGATGGAACATGGGGAAGTAGAATGATTTGAATTGGTTCCTCATTTTTAAATTATTTAGACCACTCATTCTTTTGAGACCCATGCTGATACCATAGCTGGTCGAGAGAAAGGAGAGGACTGAAATAGAAAGAAGAGCAAAAAGATGCTCTGCTCTATCATGCTTTCAGTCTCATTGGAAAGCTGCTGGTTGGATTTAGAAGAAAAAGCCTTTTCCACTTACTTTCCCCTTCCCTAGTCTCTAGACCAAGCAGTGTAG
Source organism: Spilogale gracilis (assembly GCA_004023965.1). Classification (NCBI taxonomy): domain Eukaryota; kingdom Metazoa; phylum Chordata; class Mammalia; order Carnivora; family Mephitidae; genus Spilogale; species Spilogale gracilis. The sequence goes on from PITA01013334.1 coordinate 12,621, forward strand.
AAAGGACTGTGGCAGATCTCTGTATCTCTGTGGCCAGCACCCAAAGAGGTGTACGAGAATCTGTGGGAAGCAGACCTGAGGGCAAATTCCTCTCAGTCACACCTCTTTCTCTGCGTGAGGATTGCTGTACATAGTGTTAGACTTTATACCTCATTGAGCAGAGATGTGTGGGCACCTCTACAGGACACGTTCAGATTCTGAGAGTCCTGTCTTAACATGCTTTATTCATTGATTCTATCAACCTATCAGTAGGTTTCAACTGAAGTTTCATTTGTGGTAAGTGCTGATGACAAAGCCTAGGATAGTTCACCTAGTTGTTTCCAGAAGATGGGGCATACCCACCATTGACCAGTAGAAAACTCATAGTCAGGAAACAGTTCTTTATAAGCTGTGTGGTTCTAAAGTAACCAACTAGCTGACTAAATCTCCATCTATCTAGCTAGATGACTAATAAATAAACCACCTTTGATAGCCAGAATAGAGCCGTAGAAGCTAACAATTTAGACACACATATATGAATGTTATTAACCTGAGAACCACATACAAACCAGTCCCTGATTATCTCTGCAGCCTTATTGACTTCTAGTCCCTAGATCACTAGCAGAGCACACACATAACAGTCTGTCTCTTCCTTGCATTGTTTTTTTTTTTAATTTATTTACTCTTATTGTTACTTAAAATTTTTTTTCAGTGTTCCAAGATTCATTTCCCATTCCCCACACCCAGTGCTCCACGCAATAGGTGCCCTCAGTACCTACCACCAGGCTCTCTCATCCCCTCACCCCCCTCCCTCCAAGTCCCTCAGTTTGTTTCTGTGTCCAAAGTCTCTCTTGTTTTGTTTTTCTCCCTGAATTACCCTACTTCCCATTTACTTGCCTTCTCCTTTATTGTTTTAACATCTGCTTCAAATGCCTTCATTTCCTGTCAGCCTATCTGACAATCCTTGGTATTTTTATGACCTAGCTTAATTTCTCCCTGACACATGGTTTCATTCTGGGAACTCTGGTTTCTCATACCTCACTTTCCTCTAAACAGTGCTTATGAGGCACGTCCCAGAACCTTAAACTCAACGGTCCTGCCCTGCTCCAGGTTTGCAGTGATGGTGTGATAACTGTCTAGCACTATGATGTTGGACAGGTACAGAAACTCTCTCATACTAGAATAATTGTGCTGAAAAAATAAAAGTGATCATAGCATTCCTTCTCTTAAAAGTTTCTGTTTCCCCCCTGTTGCGTCTGGGATAGAATCCAAACAAGTTTTAGCTTAGCAGTCAGGACTCTTCAAAATCTCATGCCAACCCACCTTTTCATTTTCCCCCTTGATAGACTGTCTTTATATTTTGCTCTTTGAAATACCACTTTGTTCTCTGAAATTCCTTCTCCCTATGATAACCTACTCACCTGCCCCTGTTTTTACCTATTCATCTTTTAGAGTTTCAATTCAAAGGTTGCCTTTTCAATATCTATACCACTTTGTTCATATGACTACAATATCTAACAGCACTTAATACATAATGTTCATTAATTTATCAGACATTTTATTGGACACCTGTTATGTTTTGGAGATCAGTGCTAAGTACTGAATACACTGATATGAAAATTATCTCAAAAACTCAAGGAACTTTCAGTCTAGTGGAGAAAAGTGACAAATAAGGTATAATCACAATGCCATGAGATAAGCATAGGATACTATAAGAATATCAAGGAAGTCTGCAAGCCTATTTTGAATGCAAAATGAGGAAGTTAGGAAAGTTTTTATGGATGAAAGGTTAATCATTAACCTATCTGTTTCCCAATTCAAAAAGGGCAGGTACTCTGTCTTCATCATTTTGTGTCCCTTCTGACTAGCAGAGTACCTGACACATGGCTTATTGAATGAATAAATGAATGGATTAATTGTAAATAAAGGAGGCTGGACCAAAGGAACTTGAAGTAACTTTCAAAGTCTAAAACTATGAAAGCCATCCTTGTGGAAGTCACTAATATAGTCCAAAGATAATATTTCAAGCTTTAGGAATGAAAATCAAATACTACTAGTTAATAAAAATGAAGCTTCTAGAATGTATTTTCCCTCTGACTTCAAAGCAAGCCTGAAAATAAGGGCAGTGTGATTCTCCAGTGCTGGAGGGTTGAAGGGCAGAGCAGACCAGGAGGCCAGTGGGTTTGGAAGCAACATGGTAAAAAAGGTAAAGGAGAGAGAGAGGGAAAAAGATAACCAGCAAAACTTATTAAGTTCGTCTCTGCTTCTTTTGAGGATATAGGGTGATATGAGACCTTGGGGTTATATAGACCTAACTTTCACCTTACCAGAAATACAGGACTAGAACAATAAGTTGAAGCATCACCACAAGGAAACACAGACAAATCCAGAATGTAGGACATTTTATAAATCGATTTGTGACATCCCATCTGAAAGTCAATTTCATAAAAACAAAAGCACACTACAATGGTGTGGGAATTTTCTAAATTTGAAGAGATTAAATTCTGGCCAGAGGAAATTCAGAAAGAGCTGGGACAGTTTGGATATTGATGAGAAAGAAGAAGACACTAGGAATTACAGTTAATGTTTTAGGTGTGCTCATGCTGTTTTTACGTAGGAGAATGTTCTTGTTTTTAGGAACTACCAACAAAATATGTTAGGACAAAGTGTTAAGATGCATTTACTTTAAGACAGAGTCAGAAGAGAGACAGAGAAAAATGAAAATGGACAAGAAAATTTTCTAAAATGTGACCACTGTTGCATCTGATAGTGTTTACTGAATTAGTTTATCATTTCATTGGCATATTGAAAATTCATCATAATTAAAATATGAGGTAAAAAGAAAAATAATCAATAAAGGGAATTTCTTAATGAAAGAAAAGAAAGAAAGAAAGAAAGAAAGAAAGAAAGAAAGAAAGAGAAAATAAACCAAGTAGTCAGCCCACAGGCCCAGACTAATCCACCGAGGTTTAGAGCAAAGTAAGTCTGCTCACCAAAATTCAAGCCTCTGGGGCTCCCTCTGGCACTAAGTAGAAATGACAGTTTTGTGGTAGGGAGCACATTGAGAAAGTTCTGTGGAATTTCAGAGATAAATTGTGAGGCCTGAATTACAAAGATACATACATACATTCATCTCTGACTCTGACTTATGGGAAATGTCTAAGGTTAACAAGGAAATACAAGAACGTATGGCCAGTTTTGCAGAAACTGCGTGTCTGATTTATGGATTATACAGGATTTTCTATTAATTAAACTTGTTGATACAATCTTCTGAAAAAGTGCTATTCTAAAGTTTAGAAATCCCTAGGAGTCCTGAAAAATTAGGGAGGCAAGATAAACCAGCTAGCAGTATTAAAAAAAAACCAGTTACCTTGCAAAAGTTATGGAAATGTATTTGAAAGCAATTTAATCAGTGCTCCTAGAACTGAAGAAAAATTAAGTACAGAGTGGGAATTAAGTGGTGGGCCCTAAAATTCTTTTTCTATGTTCTTTCATTTGTTTGTTGTTTTCCCTTGAGAAAGCTAATTGCGTGTGTTGGCAAAGCATGTGGACCCTTGTGATTTCTGATCCAGGAAATGAAGAGTTTTGAGTATGAACTTCCCATTTTCCCCTGTTGCATGCTAGAAGATGCTCCACCCTTGAATACTCCCTCATTTGATTCTGGGACTGGCTTTGCTAAAATGGATATTGGAAACTTCACCCCCACAAGAAGCCATCCAGATTTACTGTTTGCTGGACATGTGCTCCAGAACTGAGTCTAGTTAGGTCTGCCCTGTTCAGTCAACGCTCCAGCCAGCCAGAGAGCATACACTCTATTTGGAAAAAATTACCATGGAGGCTTTCCTCACATCAAAAATACATGTTGTCCCTTATTACCATCCTATCTTGAGAAAGTGGAAGATCAATACGTACCTATGAAATTAGAATGTTCAGGAAAGGGATTGATGCCCACACAAGCCAATGCATTAACTTAGGAAGTTAGACCATGGAAGTTAATCATCCTTCCATTTCAAACTTAATATCAAAGTCAAGGTATTCGGGGTTCTATATACATAGAAAAATCAAACACCTAAGCTTCTGGTATTCAGGGATTTTTGTTTCTTAAGACTCTTCTGGCCCCAAATTTAGTCTCCAGTTGACAAGTATGGTTGCTGCACGTTTCAATCAACTAATTTATCCTTAGTCCCTGGAAGAGGGAACAGACCCTCTGAAAAAACCATATGTCCAGCACAATTACACAGGTTGATATGATGGTTTTTAGTTGGCCTTGACATTTGTTTCCAATAGCCAGCTCCCTAATTTGAAATTTGAGTGCTGGCCAGATTTCTAAGAACTTCCCTGGGGCCCAAGGCAGGGGAAATAATATCCCTAATTTACAAATAGCTTCATTTGATTACACAGTGGCTGAATTAGAGCAATGGGCACCATGGAGGCCCCTCAGCTTTGCTGTGATCAGAAAGAAAAAGGGAATAACCACATCAAGGTCACCAAAAGTTTGTGCTCCAAAACAAAATGTCTTTGAATTCTGCTTCATGTTCAAACCTTTATCAGATCCAAATTCACTACTCTTGAACAGGCCAGAGAGTTTGTCTGTATTCATTTTCATAGCTTTCTCTAATTCCTTTTTTCTCCTTTCCTGCTTCCCAGGGGATAGACTGAGTTTTCTTCTACTACTTTAAATGCTGTGTATTCCACATTTTTCTTCCTTCCTTCCTTTTTTCCTTCCTTCCTTTTTTTCTTTCTTCCTTTTTTTCTTTCTTTCTTTCTTTCTTTCTTTCTTTCTACATTCTATTCTTTCTTTTTAAAATATTTTTATTTTTATTTTTTTACTTTAAATTTATTTTATTTTTTCAGTTTTCCAAGATTCATTGCTTATGCCCCACACCCAGTGCTCTATGCAATAGATGCCCTCAGTACCCACCACAGGCTCTCCCATCTCCCCAACACCCCTCCCTCCAAGTCCCTCAGTTTGTTTCTGTGTCCAAAGTCTCTCATGTTTCGTTTCTCTCCCCGAATTACCCTACTTCCCATTTCCTTTCCTTTGCCTACTGTCCTCTATACTACCTCTTATGCACCACAAGTAAGTGAAACCACCACATTTTTCTTATGTTCATAACCTGTTATCGGTTACTTAATGATATCAATATTTTTTATCTTATGCTGATGTATTATTTTACTTTTTTAAATTTTTTCAGTGTTCCAAGATTCATTGATATCAATATTTTTATTTTGCCTTAGAAAAAGCACTTTACTATGTGTTGTCTCCATATTCATGCATAGTTGTTATTTTAATTTTAGATACTTCCCTTTTTGCTTTTATTTGGTTCTAGCTTTTAAAAAAAGAGAATAAACTTCATCAAGATATTTAGTCATCTTTATCATCTCATCTCTATATGTGTGTTTTTCTTATTTAGAACTTTCTCCAAGAGTATATTCAATAGAGTATCTTTATGCAGTATACCTGAGGCAGTGCATGTCTAAGAATACTTTTTATTAAGCCATTTTTGAATGAAAATGTAACTGGATACAAACTTCTTAGTCCAAAGGCCTTTTCCCTCAATATATTAAAAATACAATTTTGTTATCTTTTTGCATCCACTACTGCTGTTGACAAGTCTGATTACTTCCTCAGGAAGGAACTCATGCTCTTCCTTTGAGCATGTTACATCCGGGAGCTCCTTGTCCCTTCATATGGATTGGGCTGCCAAGATGATCCATGTTATTAGCTACTTAGCCAAAGCCTTGCTCTCACACAATCCCTCCCTACATGTTAAATGCCTATTTGACAGCTGAATACTCTTTTCGGCCCTTAGTGCATGAAATTTTAAGCTTGTCAAAATGAGCTCAAGTGAGAGAACTTGATGGGCTGAGCTTGCTCATATAATGTCTGAAAGCAGTAAATGGTTCACATCCAATTCATTGAGTCATAGCTAGGAAAAACATTTGACTTCTATTTCAGTTTCTCCCTCAAGCCAATCACAACATGCAGGCTGTAGTGAATGATACACAAGAGACACTGAACTACTGTGAACTACTTTCCAAAAAGGTTTGTTTTCCTTTCTGTAAGATTATATGGGCTTTGAACAAGGTATGTAGATGGCTGATGAGATTTGTGACTACTGTCAACAATTTCAGCAGTAGGAAGTCCTAGCAATATAGTCATGATACTCTTCACTCATTTATTTACCTATTCACCCATTTATCTGCTCATTAAAAGCATTTTTAAGCCCTTGCTACATGTCAAACTCTGTGTTGACAATCTATTCGGGATATGAATGAGAGGTTGCCCATTTGGAGTTGACCATATGGTGGAAGAAATAGTTATCAGTCCCAGAGTGTCCCACATAAATGCAAGATGACATGTAAGAGGAAAGAGTATGGAGGGAGAGATTATTTGCTCTTCAAACATATAAAAGAGGCGTAGGACATGGCCAGGAGGTCAGGAAAGGGATGTGGAGAGATGAGGACTGAACTGAGATTTGATGAATGATTAGGATTTAATAGACAAAAAAGAGGAAGGAAAAGTGTTCCACGCAGAGGGAACAGCATATGAAAAGAATGTGGCAAGAAGGATGGCTGGGAGTCCAAGGAACACAAAGGAGGCCAAGGTGGCAGAACTCACCAGGCAACATCGTGTGACACAAGAATAGGGAAGTGGGTTGGGGGTCACAATGGGTGGGACCTCCTAAGAGTTTTGGGGGATTTTGGTCTTTAGCCTGTGGGCAAAGGGAAACTTTGAAGTTTTTAAGCCTGGCTATGGAGGCGGTATGATCCGTTTTGCATGTGGAAACTTTTCCTTTGGCTGTAACATGAGGATGTGTTAGTGTGGGAAAGGATCTTGAATTGTAGCAGCTGAAAAACACTTCCAGAAATTGAATAGTGTAACCATGTATCTAAGTAGAAGCAAGGTTTCTCACATGTGTCTATTTAGCCTGCTTTGGAATATTACTAACTGGGAGCATGAGCACAGAGACAATTTCCTTTCCCTACTTGTTTCATACGATTTTGGAAATTTGTAATTATCCTGACTTCTAGAAAAGATCAATCAATCCACTATCATGTAGAACAATGAGCAGGTCTTTATTATTATTATTGTTATTTATTTTAAGATTTTATTTGAGACAAGATAGATAGAGAATAAGTAGGAGGAGAGACAGAGGGAGCCCAATGTAGGACTCAGTCCTAGGACCCCAGGATCATGACCTGAGCCGAAGGCAGAGGCTTAATCAGCTGAGCCACCCTGGTGCCCTGAGCAGGTCTTTTTAAAACAGGTTTCCTGTGTTTGATCATCTAAACACTGATGGCATTGTTTCTGATGATTCCCTGATGCGGTATTTCTCATACGTCAGCCTGCATCAGAATTACTGGAGGACTTGTGGAAACACACTGCTGGGCCCCACTCTCAGAGTTTTTGATTCAGTTTCTAGGGTGGGGAACCAATAAATTGCCTTTTTACTGAGAGTCCAAGTGAAGCTGATGACAATGATCCAGGAAGCACATTTTTTGAACCACTGCCCCAGTGCCTTAGGCCCATCTGAGGCTGCATAGTAATCACTTGAAGAGCTTTAGCAATACCAGCTTCAGGGGCCTCCAGCCCAAAGAAGTCAGAATATCCAAAGTGACTGTAACATCTGTACATTAGACTGAGAAACACTGATCTGGTGACTTAGACATTTAATATTAAGCCTTCAGTTGCATTACTTTGTCTCTCCTTTCCCTTTGTTTCTAGTTGACTCGTTAAAGGCCTAGCTATAAAAAATGGGGAGCTTTTCAGCAGAAATAATTTTGAGATACATACTATTTATAAAATAGTTTTCTGACTTTCTTCTGTGTTTGCGCAACTGTTTAAACATTTATTTACAAAATGAGATCATACTATTCACAGCATGTTTTAATTTTTTTAAGATTTTATTTATTTATTTTAGAGAGAGGGGTAGAGTGCAGGAGGTGGGCTCAGGGCAGAGAGCGAGAGGGAGAAGCAGACTCCCTGCTGATCGGGGAGCCCAAAAGGGCACTTGATCTCAGGACCTTGAGGTTATAACCTGAGCCTAAGACAGATGCTTAACCCACTGAGACACCCAGATGCCCCTTTAATATGTTTTTAACTGTTTTTCCCGCTCATCAATATACCTTGAACGGATTCCCACATTTTCATATCAATGAATGTATTCTGAAAAACATCACTTTTAGTGCTGATGTATTCTCTCATCATGTGAATAGCAGTTCTAATGCTATCCTTAAAAATCCCTAGAATCAGATTTAGTGAGTAAATGAAATTTGTGCTTTAAGTTTTTACCAAACTGCTCTATAGAGAAATGTATATAGATTTGTACTGATATCTGAGTCTCCATTTCCCCACCCTTTAACCAAACTTTGTGAACTATTGTTAAAATTATTTTCTAATTCTGTACTTGAAAAATTATATTATTAAAAAAATTTTGTTTTTCTGAGTTCACCTTTAAAAGGCCTGCTAGTCAACATCCACTGTTTTCTCAATCAGCATAGTTAATGACAACCTGTATTCTGTATGTGAGCATCACTTGGATCTTTAAATTATCACCTTTGTGCATCTGTGCCACTGGTGTGTGTTGACACACAAACTCTTTTAGTTGTGTCTATAATTTTCCCACCTTCTACTATCAGAATGAATGCCTTGAAATGCATGGTCACCAAAACATATCATCTAGATGTGTGTGTGTGTGTGTGTGTGTGTGTGTGTGTGTGTGCGCACGCCTTGAGTTATGACTCATGTTTTTGGAGGTGAACAGCACTGGCTTCAGTAACCTAGGTGCTGATGAAACTTATTATGTAATTTCCTCTAGCATTGATTGTAGTCAACAGGGCAGGATTTCTCCTCTCCTTGCTCCAACTTCTTCCCACAAAGCACATAGCTTTCTTCACACCATGCTAGATGCTCCCACAACCAGCTTCCACCCCCTTTGAATTTGGACTTGCTGTAGGGAAGAGAAAATTTCCCTTCCTACATGGCCTTTGCATGCCTGAGAGAGAACACAGGGAGAAGATCCCCTCTTGTTCAGCAATCCCCTCCTCGCAATTCATGAGTTCCAGTCTAGACTGCTGTTGCTACATCACACTGTTGAAGACCATGCGAGCAAGTTTCACGTAGCCCAGAGGGTGTTCTTTGGCAGATGTAGCTCTGGAAGTTGGCTTGGCTTCAAGAGAAAAAGGGCTTGGTCTATGCTGCATCATTAGTAATTTCCAAATCAACACAAAGGGAAAGCGTCTTCACTGAGATGAGCTGCAATGCGGCCTCAGAACAAGTTGAGTGACTCAGCTGGGTGTATGACATTGCATTCTTGTGTGTGTTATCTTTATACCAGTTCAACTAAAAACATTCAGATGATGACATTCAAGCTATAAACTATATATAAACATATATATGGTATATATACTACATATATAATATATATGCTATATATGTGATATATATAAAATATATATTTTTTCATATATGAAGAAACACTCAGTTTGGAATAACCCAGAGTTCTACCAGCAATATGCCTTCTCAGCTCAGAGATGGTACCTCTTTTCATAAACTATCAGGGAGGAGTTGGTCGCAGTTCCCATCTCCACATGGAACCCATGTTTCAGTGTCTTTGATTCTTAAGGGAGTCACTCTTTAAATTTACCACAAATCTGTTTTGCTGTAGTTTATCTCTTGGCTACCACAGCACCGTGATTGGAAGAGTCAATCATAATTACATACAGAAATCTAGAAAAGTACTTGACATCCATAGGTGCATACCCATACTCCAGTCTGCAGGAAAGCATTTGTGGGAGGCTTCCAGGCTCCTGTGGAAGGAGTTTGTACTGGATAATCTTTCAATCCTTCCTACTCTAAGGTCCTGTGTCAGAACTTCATGTTAGTGTTGTGGAAAGAAATGAAAAGTTGTCCCTGCTCCCTTTTCCCAAATCTTCTAAAAACCCTTCTGTATTGATGTCTCACTTATATCCACAGAGTGTTTAAAATGACCCTGGTAAAAATTAGAATAATATCAGTCCTCAAGAGACATTCCCTCATGTCCGTTTTTAGTCACTATCTTCGCAAAGGCAATATCTTTTTCTACTCTACCACTATAGATTAAGGTTGCTTGATTTTGGATGTTATATTAATGGAATGATGAAGTATACACTTTATGTGTCTAGATTTTTTCATGTACTATATCTCTGTGAGATTAATCTATATTGTAGAGAGTAGTAGTAGCTCATTGTTCTTCTTTCTTATGTTCCATGGTTCAAACATACCACAGTTTATTTGTCCATTCTGTGGATGAATATTTGAGTTGTTTCCATTTTTTACTGTCATGAATAAAGCACCAAGAGCATTCTTATATGTGTTTTTATTGCACAGACATCCATTTCTATTGTGTGTATATATAGCTAGGAGTGCAATTGTCATGTCATAAGGCCATATAGCTCAGAAGATACTGCTTGTGAATTTTCCAAACTTGTTTTACCAATTTACATAGCCACCAACGATGTAAACCTCTATACTCTCACCAACTCTCAGTGGTGTTGTCCTTTCAATTTAATTCAATTTGGTGTGATGTAATCTCATTATAGTGTTTTCTGCATTTTTTTGGAAAACTAATGGCTAAAGCTTTCCATATGCCCACTATTTCCTCCCTTCTTTCTTTCTTTCCTCCCTCCCTTCCTTCCTTCTTTCCTTCCTTCCTTCCTTCCTTCCTTCCTTCCTTCCTTCCTTCCTTCTTTTTAACATTGCTGCCTTTATTGTATATTAAATTTCCTCATATATTTATTCCTTTTTTGAAATTTGTACCCCATTAGTCTCTCAGCCTATCCATGAGTTAACACAACACTATTTTAATTTCTACTTTTTTCCCTATATGCCTTATGCTAAACTTTTCATCTCCATGACTTATTTATTTTATACCTAAAAGTTTCTGGCTCTTAATCCCCTTTACCTCTTTCATCCATCCCCCCCACCTCTCCTCAAGCAACCACCTGTTCTCTGTATTTAAGAGTCTGTTTTTGATCAAGATGGCATTGAAAGTAAAAATTGTTCTGGGCAGCATAGACATTTTAACAATGTCTATTCTACTGATACATGAGCACAGAATATTTTTCCATCTCTTTGTGTCTTCTTCAATTTCTTTCATGAGTGTTTTGTAGTTTCTAGTGTACAGATCCTTTAGCTTTGGTTAGGTTTATCCCAAGGTATCTTATGGTTTGTGGTGCTATTGTAAACAGAATCAATTCTCCAATTTCTCTTTCTACAGTTACCTTGTTAGTGTATAAGAAAGTAACTGATTTCTGTGCATTGATTTTGTATTGCCACATCACTGAATTTCTGTATGAGTTCTAGTAATTTTCAAATGGAGTCTTTTGGGTTTTTTACATAGAGTATCATGTCATCTGTGAGGAAAGAGAGTTTAACTTCTTCTTTGCCAATTTGAATATCTTTTATTTTTTTGTTGTCTGATTGCTGTTTCTAGGCCTTCTAGTACTTTGTTGAACAATAGTGGCAAGAGTGGGCATCCTTGTTGTGTCCCTGATCTTAAGGGAAAGGCCTCAGTTTTTCCCTATTGTGAATGATATTCAAAGATACAGCTGTATTGAAAAGAAGGGCCATATACACCCCAATGTTCACAGCAGCAATATCCACAATAGCCAGACTAGAAAGAGCTGAGATGCCCTTCAACAGATGAATGGATAAAGAAGATGTGGTCCATATATACAATGGAATATTACTCAGCCATCAGAAAGGATGAATACCCAACTTTTGCATCAACTTGAATGGGACTGGAGGAGATTATGCTAAGTGAAATAAGTCGAACAGAGAAAGTTAATTATCAGATGGTTTCACTTATTTGTGAAACATAGGAATAGCATGGAGGACATTAGGAAAAGGAAAGGGAAAAGGAAAGGGGAGAAATCAGAGTGGGAGATGAACCATGAAAGGCTCTTGGGCTCCAGAAAACAAAATGAGGATTTTAGAAGGGAGGGGGTGAAGGATGGGTGAGACTGATGATGAGTATTAAGGAGGGCATGGATTGTATAGAGCACTGGGTATTATATGCAAACAATGAATCATGAAACACTACATCAAAAACCAATGATGTACTATATGGTGAGAACATAACATAATTTAAAAAAATAAAATTTATAGTTAATTGATAAAAAAGGAGTGTTTTTATTTATTTTATTTATTTATTTGTTATTTACTTATTGTTTTTTAGATTCCTCATATCATTGGTATTTGTCTTTTTCTGTATGACTTATTTCACTTAATATAATATGCTCTCATCCATCCATGTTGTCACAAATGGGAAGATTTAATTCCTTTTTACTGCTGAGTAATATTCCGTTGTGTATGTATAACACATCTTTATCCATTCACTTATTGATAGACACTTGGATTGTACCCTATATATGTACTAGATATATGCACCCTTGTGTTTATTACAACATTACTTACAATAGCCAAGATATGGAAGAACCCGAAGTGTCCCATTATTGTTTAAATAACTCTAATCATGCTTTTGCCTCCATCAGTCCAGTGGAACTGCTATTGTCAAATAACAAATGGCCTCCATGCTGGTCAATCACTTCTTAGTTCTCATCTCATCCTCTTTATCTCCAAAACCACACATCCCTTGTTTTCCTCCTACATCACTAGCTGTTCTTTCTCTATATTTTATTCTATTTTATTTTTATTTTATTTTATTTTTTTGCTAATTCTTCTTATTCTCCCAACATTTTAACACAGAGTGCCCTATTCAATCCAGCCTTTCTGCTCACTCCAACTTCCTTTTTCCTTTTTCCTACTTTATGTTTCTCTGTATTGGTTATGATCATTTATCGTAATATATGACGTACCAATATTTATTGTTTCACTCTTACTATAAGGGATGAAAAATCCATGAGGACAGGATTTTGTCTCTTTTGTTTTCTGATATATTTCCTGTATCTAGAACAGTCCCTATCAGAGCATCTGGGTGGCTTAGTTGGTTAAATGACTGCCTTAGGCTCAGGTCATGATCCACGAGACCTGGGATCAAGTCCCTCATAGGGCTCCCTTCTCAGCCTGGACTCTGCTTTTCCCTCTAACCCTCCCCTCATGCTCTCTCTTTTTCTCTCAAATAAATAAATACAATCTTAGAAAAAAGAAAAAAAACAGTCCTTGTCACATGGCAAGAACTCAATAAATATTTGATGAATAATTGAATGATTGAATAAATGAAACAATAGAAAAAATGGTCAGAAGCAATGGGAAAATATATTCTGCTGAGAAATATTTAATGAATGACTACTATAGCCCTATTTGGACCTAGGCACTCTGAACTTTATATGACTTGTGTCACCAGAGTTCAAATTTCAAAGGCAGATGGCTTTAATTTTTTGAGTAGCATGTAAGTAGGTAGAGAGGAAATCACATCCTTGAAAACATGGCTTTGCTTTTTTGTAGCAAGTGTTAAGATTTCTTAAAAGAAAACATCAAAAATAACTTAGTAATTGGTTTACACTGTAATGTAAACTGAGGAAGGGTGTGGTTTGGCATACATCACCTCATCTGGTTCTACCAGGAGCTTCCTCAGAACCCAACAGCTGCTGAATTAGTAGCTAACATATACCACCTACCAAATTACTAAAAATAGGCTATATAATGAAGATAGTTGGTAAGCTTGGATGAAAATCTCTATGGCCAGGGAAGACATTCAAACTGAAAATTGGGGCAAAGCCAGCAAGTTTGGTCATTTTTGTCACACAGAGCCAAGATCTCTGGGCTTTGGTCCCAAGAAGAGCAAGGGAGTAGACAACAGGTGAGGGGTGAGGATTCATGGCATGTCAAGAACCAGGTAGAAGACACATGGAGCTTGTAAGATTAACAGTACTTAGTATACATTTTACATTCTGGGATCTACAACCTGGATCTTTTAAGGGCATTTATGGTTTCAGGCACCATGTCTCCTGGATGTTATCAACAGAAGCATATTTCTAAATTCTCACCAGGGATCTAAATTTAAAGACCAAGAACAGAATAAAATGATATGGAAATCTTTTCTGTATGAGCTAGAGACTATATCCAAAATAAGCCGAGTTTCTTCCTCAGATTCTTGGTCAGTGGACAGTTTTTAAAAAATTTTATTTATTTGACAGAGAGAAACACAGCTAAAGAGGGAACACAAGCAGGGGGAGTGAGAGAGGGAGAAACAGGCTTCCCGGTGAGCAGGGATCCCAATGCGGGACTCAATCCCAGGACCCTGGGACTCAATCATGACCTGAGCTGACGTTTAATGACTGAGCCACCCAGGCACTCCTCACTGGACAAATTCTTTAAAGGTAACTAGTAGCCTGAGTCCTCTTCCTCTAAAAGCACAAAAAAACATTTTGGGCAATAAACCACTACATGACTATTTTTATTCTTGGGTTACTGACTACGTTTTCTTGGGTCACTGACTACACACACACACACACACACACACACACACGCTTTTCTTCTTCCTTCTAGGTTATAAGTATAAAGAGAATAATGGCTATAGTTTACTAATTTCTAAATTTTCTTTCCCACCACTACCTCTACCTACTCTAGTGTCTTGTATACAGCAGAAACTCAATAAATACTGTTGAATTAAATGGAATTTACCTCAAATGTGTGAGAAGTCATAGTACTCTTATGGCATATTGAAACTCTCCTACAGTGTGATTTTCTCCTTTCTACCACCTGCATGACTGGACCAAACTGGTTTGCCCACACTTCCTGCCTAGGTAACTACAGGTGAACTTTTTGCTGACTTTAAGTATTTGTCATAATCTCATAAGAGATAAGATCCTTGCATTTGCATTCCCCACAAAAGTAATGAAAATAAATAAACATGGGTTTATTGATGGTTGGTAATTAAGTTCAGAAATACTTCGGTAGTAAACATGGCCAGAGCATGCTCTGTGAACCTCAAATATCTATCTATAAACATTAACAATATTCCACTTTGAAAATAAACATGAGGATGCATTCTGGTATTTGGTAATGGTTCACTATACTTAGTTCAGATTAGTCAATTCCTTCCAAAGTCACTGAGGAGAAAACAGCTGTAGGTTACAATGCAATGTAGCTGAACCAGAGCTATCACTTCCTCAGTCATTTCTCAGCTGTGAGTCAGTGGTACTGAGTTCATGGCCTGTTTTAGGAGAAAGCAGTGGGTAGAAGCCCGGAGAGTGACTTTACTGTTGTCCTTTTCAACTCCCAGAAATGATTATCAACGTGCATGGTGGCTGATACTGTCCAGTGGAATATGATTTCCTTTCTTCTTATAATCTCTCTTGAAGACAATTTCGTTTTAAAATGCCCACACCTGTATTTCATCAGGGGTATTTGATAAGTGAAGAGTGGTGAAGATGGACTAATAGATATAAAGGAAGCTTGGAAATTAAGAAAACTCGTGAAATAGTGGAGTCTCCCCCTGTCAAGAAATGATGAAGAAAATTACGTGGAATGATTTTACCTTAATAACTGAGGCTTTGGCTTATACGTGTTGCCAGGGACTTTTTTTCTCTGTCATAGAGACTAAACAAAACCATCTTTATTAAACTCTAAGGATGAACATAGAGTTGGTTAATTTTTTCGGTCAACATAGGTAGGTCACAGTACGTACATATTTGTTCAGACACCAGTCTAGGTGCCCTTGTGAACCTATGTTTTCGATGAGATTAGTAATTAAATCAGTAAACTTTGAATAAACAGACTATGGATTATTCTCCATAAATTGGGTGGGTCTCATCAAATCAGTTGAAGTCCTTGAGAGAAAATACCTCTTTCACTTTCACCCCGGGACCATGACCTGAGCCAAAAGCAGATGCCTAATGACTGAGCCACCCCGGTGCCTTACCAAAGAAATTTTTAAAAATTATGTGAGAAGGGTGTTTGTTTTTCCTGTTTACATTTTCCCCAAAGAAACCAATCCATTTGCTTGATAATGGGTGCCTGTCTACTTACGTCAGAAGCAGCTGTTATTTTCTTATAAAATCCATTAAGTGAACAGCTTATTTCCCTTCTCTAGACTTTTAAACTACTGAAAAGTCACTTTTCCTTGCTTGGTTATCCAAAATGAGAAAACAAATACAGCTTACATGAAACAAAGCATACAATTACATTCTACTAGGAGTATGCAAACCTTCTCCAAATGAATTGTGAACCAGGAACATACCATAGTAACGTGCCAATTTTGAGGCTGTTTCTGCCTGATAACAAAATATTCCAATAACTCAACTGAAATTTAGTCTTCCCTGCTATGTTTAGTCTTTATTGATATGTTTAGTCTTGGCAATGATCATCAAAAAGTTTGTGCTCAGACTGAACTGACTGATTTTCCTGAAAATTGTGTTGTTTTGTGGATGTGGCAAACTTAAAATTTAATTTTGCACTTAGTTTTATATTTTACTTACATATAAAGTAATTTTAAGGTTCTATTACTCAATACTTTTAATGATATCAATAGTACTTAAATAGTGGTTCTTTGAGCCTGTCCTTCCTTTTTCTTTTTTTTTTTTTTTTTTCTTCTCTTTTGGAATTGACATATACTCTTTTTACTAGTCTCTTACTTAATTTCTTTCATTCTTTCATTCCTTTTTATTCCTCTTCCACTCCTTCTCTCCACTCTCACATACCACATCAAGTATTCTAATGTGTTTAACATGTATCCTTTTGTGTGTATTTGTTCTTTAAAATATGCATTTTTTAAAAGATTTTATTTATTTATTTGAGGAAAAGAGACAGATTATAGTCGGGGAGGAGGGACAGAGGGAGAGGGAGAAGCAGACTCCCCACTGAGCAGGGAGCCCCACGCAAGGCTCAAAACTAGGACTCTGAGATCGTGACCTGAGCTGAAGGCAGATACCCAACTGACTAAGCCACCCAGGCACCTCCAAATATGCATTTTATGTGCATGAATGTTATGTGCATGAATGTTAAATGTGTGCAAATGGAATGATTTATAGATTCCACTCCTGTTTCTCTTTTCTTTCTTTTTAAAAACTCAGCCATAATTTTTTTGGCATTCATTTATGGAGCTGTGGAGGTGTGTGATCTGTTATTTCTTTACTGCATATGGTGGAAAGTCTTCATTCCAACCTATCTTCCCCCAGGATTGGACACCAGGCTTGCCTCTAACTTTCACCACCAAAAGAAAAACTATGATGAATTTCTTTGAAAACTATTCCCTTATAGAACTGTGTAAGAATGTCTTTGGATAGGTTATCCAAAAGTATACAATGGCAGGGTCATAAAGTATGGGGATATTTATTTGAACTAAGTATTGCTAAAGAGTTTTCTGCACCAGTTCTACTGTCCAGGAAAAATATCCCCATATCCTCATCAACACTTGGTAATGAACAGTTTAAGCAGGTTCCATGCCCAGCATAGAGCTCAACACAGAGATTGATCTCACAACCCTGAGATCATGACCTGAACCAAAATCAAGAGTTGGACACTTAACCCATAGAGCCACCCAGGCTCCTCCTGAGCAGTTTTTCATATGCTTGTTAGGCCTTTGGATTTCTTCTTTGTAAATTGCCCAATCCTGTGCCCAATCAAGATTCCTGTCTTGTTGATTTTCACATTTATTTCATATCCTGCTTTTCAACCTAAAGAGCAATTAGGTTTGAGGTACATGCTTAGGATGGCATAATTAGACTTGTATTACAAAGTCACTGCCCATTGTTATTTCTCTGTCCAGGAGAAGATACTTAACACACTTTAACATTCTATGTGGCACTCTACCTCTACACCTACATTCAATATGACACCATAGAAAACTGTTGCTGCTCAGCAGTTAGCGGAAGGCTGAGAGTAACAAATTCTGAAAGGCCTTCTGGTCACTTAAAATAAAAATTAAAATATGACCAATGTTTGTGCAGGAGAGCAACATGTTTTGAGTTATTTGATAAGATTGGTTTTCCCTAATTGGAGGTAATTTATTGAACAATTGTCTGAGTGAATGCAAAAGTCACAAGGCAGAGACAGTTCACTTGTTGGGTACTATTCTGTTTCCCCCATTGTTTCCAATAGGGAACATCAAGAACTAGCTGGCTCAGATGGATTTTACCACAGCACTCACAAGGCTCAAATCAAGATTTAGGACTTTCTGAAAGTTTTGCTTTGTTTTTGTTTCCTATCTGCTACATTCCAATCCATTGCTACATCAGGAACTCTCATTATCATCAATTATTTGCTAAGTTAACCCAAACATTAATAACACAAAGAGCACATCATGATCTCTGTCCTGTCAAAACTGAGAAATCCATAAGAAAGATGGATGAATAGTTAGACCATGCTGTTTTCTACTTCCAGGGATGCTGATATTCTAGGTTTCTTTTTCTGATAATATTCAGATAATTGATATTGATATCAATTTTGATAATATTTTGATAATATTCAGATTCAATTTACAAGAATTTTCAGATTCCTCATTGTGAAACTGAGATTGTAGAAAGAAATCTCTAAGGTAGTTAGAATTTTAGCAGTTCTGAAGGTGAAGCTCAACATCTAGATTCTTGCTTTAAAAGGTTGTGGTTGTGCTTTTCATGTTAAATTCCTGTGCTCACCTACATCTGCACCCTATACATGATGAACTGAAGTGAAATATTTCTTCTGAGAATTTGTGATTTGGGGCTTACTCTCCCATTTGGCAATCTGAAGCTAGAAAAGGGCTTCATGCTGATTGACAGTGACACTGAGGTTAATTTGGGAGTGTCTAGCTTTAGTTCAGGGCTGCTTTGTGATCTCCTGATGCTTTCTCTATTTGAGTTTGCCTCCACCCCTTTCCTGTCCTAAATTTACTCTCTAGGTAACTCCATTCACACCACAAGGGAAGTGTGAAAGGGAGGGGTAAGGCTGAAGAAAGAATTTCTTTAGGTCATTGCTGAACCCTGCTGAGGCAATAAATCAAGGTAGTTTCTTAATACCCAAAAGATCTGATCCTGCCAGTTGCCTACACTTGCCTCAGGTGGCTAGACCAGTGGAAAACCTGGTATCATTCCTTGAAATGGCTCAGGGTTCCCTGAGCATGAGAGAGACAAAAAACAGGGTAGAGGAGCTCAGTCCTATTGGCAAGAGGGAAAATAACCAAGTATGCATGTTTAAATATTGTACCTGTATAACTCCTATAGTCTCTTGTTTTAATGAGTTTCAATGAGAGGGTGTACATAAAAGAGCTTAGAAAAATATTAAGCCTACAAGTGGAAGGTAATGTTAACTTTTATCTTGTGTTTCCTTGGCAATCCCCCATTGTCATTAATTCTCAGTATAGAAATCATCTTTGCTCCACAACACAAATGGGAAAACAAGGAAAGAAAAGTTAAAATTAACAACATATTGAAGGTCAAGTATGTGGTGATTTCCTCCTTGTTCTTCATCTCTGACTCTCACACTCATTCATGTACTCATTTAACAAATATTTTGTGAACCCTGATTCTGTAAAAAGCACTAATATCTTAAAAAGTGTATAGTTTTCAATTGAATCTGCTCTTGTGGTTACATGGTAATTTTTTTTCTTTTCCCTTGGACAATCCCTTCAGACACTTCCAAACAAAAGGCCAAAAATATTTTCCTACAGTCACATAGCAAGACAGGAAAGACTTGGGATGTGAACTCAGCCGCCTTGACTCCTCTCTGGACAGGTCTTGCTGCTGCTTATTGTGACCTAAGGTCATCAAAACCCTTTTGCTTCTCTAATAAGAACATCCACCTTAACAAATTTGACTATCATTTGTTTTTTCCTCTTTCTTCCATGCCTTTGTTTTTTCTCCTTTTATTCAGATAAAACAGATTTGTATGTGATCAGCCAAATTAAGAAAAATCCTCATTTATCTAATTCACAAGCTCAATAGAGAAACCTAATAAATATATTTACAGTCTTTTTACTACATTTTAAAATCCAATTGTTGAAAATTAATATAAAGCAAAAAAAATTAATATAAAGCAAAAACTTAAAAGGAAACTTAAAAAATGGCAGTTTGTGGTTTCTTAAACATCATTCTGTGGAAGAGGTGTAACCATTCTCTAATATTATTACACTTAACACATTAAAAAATACTTTGAGACACACCCCATTTGCAAACTTTCTATAACCTTGGGAAGATGAAAGCCAAAGCAGGATTAATGCTCTCCATTTTGTAGGAGATTCATAGATGTGATGAGTTAAGAGACAGATGATCTAAGATCACATATGTTTTATTTGGCAAATCCAAGTTTTCTTATATTACTAATGCATTTTCTGAGAATGCTTCTTTGAGAGAAATTTAGTTGTACAAAACTAAACTTTTTTATAAATCACACAAAGCAGAGCCATGTAACACAGACACAAGTACTGTCATGTACCATTTTCTCATCATTTGATACAGACTTGGCCAAGCATGAGCAAAAATGAAATGTCCAGTAAGTTTGTCATTTGGAATCTTATTATTCTCTTTCATATTTTTCCCTCCATTCTCCCTCCTCTTCTCTGTTTGGACACTCTTCAGCTTTCTACTTGCTTGATACTACTTGATACTCTACTTGATACTTCTCCATCTAGCCAAAAGAAAGCATTTCAGCGATCAACATGGTCATGTAAGGGGCATAAGGATATGCCTAGTCAGTAAGGATAATCTCTATGTGATCCTAAAGAGGTAGCTCTCTTTTTCCCCTTGGAGAAATTGATACGCATATGTATCTGTGTGAGCACATTTGTCAAGAGGTAGGTTGAAGGAGCACAAGGGTGAGTTGAAGGATATTCCTGATATTCAGGAGAAATTATAAGCTTTATACAATTCTTTTTATTATTACTTTATTTTATTTTTTCAGTTTTCCAAGATTCATTGTTTATGCCCCACACCCAGTGCTCCATGCAATATATGCCCTCAATACCCACCACTAGGCTCACACATCCTCCCACCCCCCTCCCTTCCAAAACCCTCAGTCTGAGTCCAAAGTCTCTCATGCTTCATCTCCCTCCCTGATTTACCCCAATTCACATTTCCTTTCCTTCTCCTACTGTCCTCCATGTTACTCCTTATGCTCCACAAGTAAGTGAAATCATATGATATTTGACTTTCTCTGGTTGGTGTATTTCACTCAGCATAATCTCCTCCAGTCATGTCCATGTTGCTACAAAAATTGGGTATTCATCCTTTCTGATAGAGGAGTAATATTCCATTGTATATTTGGACCATATCTTTTTTATCCATTCATCTATTGAAGGGCACCTTACCTATTTCCACATTTTGGCGATTGTGGCCATTACTGCTATGAAAATTGGGGTACATATGGCCCTTCTTTTCACTACATCTGAATCTTTGGGGTAAATACCTGGCAGTGCAATTGCAGGGTCATAGGGCAGCTCTATTTTTAATTTTTTAAGGACTCTCCACACTGTTTTGCAAAATGGCTGCACCAACTTGCATTTCCACAGTGTAAGAGGATTCCCCTTTCTCCACATCCACATCCTCTCCAACACTTGTTATTTCCTGTCCTGTTAATTTTGGCCATTCTGACTGGTATATGGTTTTGATTTGAATTTTCCTGATGGCTAATGATGGTGAACATTTTTTCATGTGTCTGTTAGCCATTTGTAAGTCTTATGGAGAAGTGTTTGTTCATGTCTTCTGCCCATTTTTTGATATGATCATATTTTTGGGGGGTGTTGAGTTTGAGGGGTTCCTTATAGATCTTGGATATCAGCCGTTTGTCTGTAGTGTCATTTGTAAGTATCTTCTCCCAATCCATATGTTGCCTAGAGGAGAACATAGGCAGTAACTTCTTTGACATTGGCCACAGCAACTTCTTTCAAGATGCATCTCCAAAGGCAAAGGAAACAAAAGTGAAAATGAATTTTTGGGATTTCATCAAAATAAACAGCTTCTGCACAGCAAAGAAAACAATCAACAAAACAAAGAGGCTTTACACATTTCTATAACTGAAAAACATCACCATTCATGTATTCATTCACTCAACATTTACTAATGCAATAAGTTATTGAATAGCTACTGTGCATTTGTTCTATGCTTTACAGACCTAGTAATGTTCTCCTAGGCTATTAGTCTTGATCTAGAGTAGAAAACAAAACAAAACAGAAAACAAACAGAAAAAAACCCAACTCATAATAATGTTGGTAAGTACTATGTATGATAGAGGCACAAAGGAGGAAGTAATAAACTTGTAAAACAGGTCAGCAAAGACCTCTCAGAGAAGAAATTTTAGTTGGAGTTGTGAAGAGAAATAACATGTAGCCCTCCAGGCCTTCCAGTCAGAGAAAATAGTACTTGCAAAAGCATGAAGGCCCTGAACGGAATAGCACATTTGAGACACTGTAAGTAGTCCAGGGATGGAAAGGAGTAGAGTTGGGGGAGACTGACAGCAATCAAGATCAGGGAGAGTTAAACATGTTGTGGGAAGTTTATTTGTGTTGTTTTGTAGGACCAACATCTCTTCACCCTTCCAGTGATAGCAGTGCCCTGAATTTCTTTGGAGAACCACATTTTCTTGTGGTCTTGGTTGGTTGTCTCTCACTGCAGCCTCCTGTAGAGAGATAGTGACTCAAGCTACCCAGTCAGTCTTCTTTGGCTACCATGATTACTTCAAGGCATATGACCTGGGCTAGGCCAATAAGAAACTAAGATTCAATGTGTGGAAATTGGGATAAAAGGTCTTGACTTTCTTCCTTTTGAATCTTGAACTGTATAGATCACACAAGCCTATGGTTGTAAATATCTTCTCCCACTCATTGCCTACAAGTTGTCTGCCAAATGAGCCAAACACACAGGGGAAACAGAATCCAGAGACCTGGAGAGTGCAGGGGAAAGGGAAGAATGGAGCTTTGGTGATAGCACTAGTACCCTGTGCTTGAAGCTTTTGATTGATTTCTGGACATTCTCTTTACATGATTTCCACTTGATCCACTTTAAATTAAATTTCAGTAACTTATGACCAAAAAAGGCCTGAATGTTAAACTACATTAAGAACTTTAGGGACACCAGGATGACTCAGTTGGTTGAGCATCAACTCTCAGTTTTGGCTCAGGACCTGATCTCATTTGAGACTGAGCCCTGTGTTGGGCTCCACACTCAACAGGGAGTCTGCTTGAGGATTCTCTTCCTCTGCCCCTCCTCACACTCTCTCACCCTCTTTCAAATAAATAAATAAGTCTTTAAACTATGTTAAAGACTTTGGAGTTAATTATCTGAACAGTGAGAGAATCTTTGAAAAATTTAGGGTAATGAATAGATTTGTGTTTTACAAAGTATATGCTGGCAATAGTTTACAGATTGGGTGGGAATAAGGGAGGGATTGCCAGGGAACCCAGCTATGAAGCTAGTATGACAATCTAGGTAAGAGACCAGAAATGCCTAAACTAAAGTGATGGCAGTTAAGTGTGAAAAGAAAGAATCTATTTTGAAGAAGATTTAAGAGGTAATCACCTAGGTAAGTGGTATGAGGAGGAGGAAGAATTTGCAGGTAATTTTTGGCTTTCTTGCAAGTATTTTTAGGTTGAATGGTTTTTTGGTTAACCAGACGAGGAAACCCAAGAGGAGAGAAAAATTGGGGGTGGGCAGAGTTAAGTTTATTCAGGAAATTTCCAAACTAAAGATCTCTGTGGTGCATCCATATGGAGATGTCTAGGAGGCAGTTAGTTGTACAGTTCTGACACTGGGACTAAGATTTGGGCAGGAGATCAAGATTTGAATATTATCATTATATAGATAATGATGCAGCTTTTGATGTAAAGGATATTACACAGGGAAACAGTAAGAAGTGAGAAGAGAAGGAGACCAAGGACTGAATTTTGGGGAATGACAGTGTTTAGGAGGCAGGCCTGCAACAGGAAAAGGAAGAGCAGAAGTTGGAGAGATAGGAGAGGAATTGTGAGAGAGTGGTGTCCCAGAAGCCAAGCTATCATGAAGAAGGAAATAGTCAATGGTATAAAATATCTCAAAGAGGTCAGATAAGGTAAATACTATAAAATGTACTTTTTTTTTTTTTTACTATAGACGGCTTCAGTGACAGGCACCTAAGCACCTAAGCACTTTCAAGAGAGTACAGGAGCCAAAAGACAACTTCATAAGCAGAGGAAATAGGAGGGGAGTGTGCTCATCCAATTGTATTTAAAAAAATATTTTCAGATGCAATATTGATTACATGTAGAATTTTGCTTCATGTCAGACATTATGGAAGGCATAGCAAGTAGGATTTTACAGAAAATACTTAGTTTTTTTTTTATTGTGAGGACTATGTGTCTAACATGGGAAATATCTTGTGTACATGAGTAGGTCATAGGCAATCCAGAAACCCAAAAGACACTTCTTCCAGAATCATCTAGTTACTATATTTGTGTCTACCCAGACTCTTCCTCACCAAATCAAGATACCATCTGGCTCTCATCAGGCTAAGCACTTTCATTCTGATTAAATAATCAGAGTCAGAATCAGAGAGGTTGTTTAAAATGACCATTTGTTGTCTGTGGCTCAATATAATTTGCTTGGGTTGGGATTTAGATTGGTGCTTGTATCTATGTGTTTTAATACCCTCCTTAGATAGATCTTGTGTGTGTGAATCACAGAATCATAGAATTAGATGTGAAGACATGGCTCTAACATAATATAAATAGAAAGTGGAGAGAGGGGAAAAAGAAAGAAGATAAAAGATAAAGTATAGGAGAGGGGAAAACAGGAGGAAGGAAAGCCAAAACCAAATGAAAGTCAGTCCTTATCATCAGAGTACATTCTTAGGATCCCAGGTGGAAATGCTGCTGAAACCAAAGCCTTCACAAAAGCAGAAAACTTGGCTATCATACAGCCTAACTGCACAGCTAACATTCTTTCAGGATTTTTCTAGCATAGAAATATAGAAAAGGAAATAAATGGCCTCCCTGCCCTTTAAGACCTCCCCCTGTCAATAGAGTTATACTTCCTACCACCCTGGGTTTAAATATCACCACAGCACGAGGAACAAATGAATGGATAAGCCCTGACCATTCTACCATTGATCTATGCAACCACAAAACACATATTTAATAAACCTCTGCTTTAGCCTGAGGACTACACTGGTCTTGTAAATAAGGCCTCTAGAGGCTGAAGGGCCTTTTTTTTTTTTTTTCCCACTTATTTGAGCAGAGTCTGGAGCCTGAAGCCTACCTCCTTCACTTAATATGCTCTGTGACCCTAGAGAAGTCTTTGACCCACTCTGCACCTCTGTTAACTTACCTGTAGAATGGAAGTAATACTAATGACTTATAGTCTTAGAGATCTGCTGTGAAGATTCAGTGAACTAGAATATGTAAAGCACCAAAACCAGCGTCTAGCACATTGTGATCACTCAATTAACTGTTATTGCTTTTATTATTATCACTATTAATGACAAAAGAAAGTGACTTTTTCTTGAAATTTTTGCCTGGGACATTATTATTTTATCTTGTCCAACTCAATGAAACTACTTGAACATACTATGGTAGAAAGCCTTACACTAAGCCACAGATTCTCAAGAAATCCTCAGCCTTGTCAAGCTCTGGTAAGTATAACTTCCTTTGTATTCCCATGGTTGCTCAGGAAATGAGACGGGATTTATAGAATGTCTTCCCTACTCTACACAATTATGGCTTTATTTCTTTTCAAAGAGTAAAATGTCTTTCCACATGCTCACATCCGCAACTTTAAGACATTACCCAAGACAAGTCATAGCACCAGTTCTTCTCCAGATGCGAATTCTTATTTGGGTTGCTGTCTGCATTTTTTTGATTCTTGAGGCTAGAAAAATCTCTCTTTTCATACACTAACAACTGTCAACTCATTTCCTCTCTCGGGTCATACAAAGCACTCCAGTAAGTTCACAAGTGTGTTATGGAATGTTGAAAAGTAATAAATGTGTTATATTCTTTTGCATCCCACCAAGATCCATGTGAATGAAGTACACAGACATCCTGCTTTCATGTACAGTATTGTAGATACTCGAGCTAATTGAGTCAAAGGATGGAATGCACCACCCAAACACTGAGCTGGGAAGCGTTACAGCATGTTTGGGTTTTTTAAATAATTTATTTTATTTTATTTTTTCAGTTTTCCAAGATTCATTGTTTATGCACCACACCCAGTGCTCCATGAGAGATGTTCCCTCCTTACTACCCACCACCAAGCTCACCCATTCCCATGCCGCCCCCCAAACACCCTCAGTTTGTTTCTCAGAGTCCAAAGTCTCTCATGCTTCATCTCCCTCTCTGATTTATCCCAGTACACATTTCCTTTCCTTCTCTTAATGTCCTCCATATTACTCCTTATGCTCCACAAGTAAGTGAAATCATATAATAATTGACTTTCTCTTTCAGTCATCATAATCTCCAGTCCTGTTCATGTTGCTATGAAAGTTGGGCATTCATCCTTTCTAATTAAGTCGTAATATGCCATTGTATATATGGACCATATCTTCTTTATCCATTCGTCTGTGGAAGGGCATATTGGCTCTTTCCACAGTTTGGCAATTGTAGCCACTGCTATGAACATTGGGTTATATATGGTCCTTCTTTTCACTACATCTGTATCTTTGGGGTAAATACCCAGTAGTGTAATTTCAGAGTCATAAGGTAGCTCTATTTTTAATTTTTTAAGGAATCTCCACACTGTTTTCTAAAGTGGCTGCACCAACTTGCATTTCCACCAACAGTATAAGAGAATTCCCCTTTCTCCACATCCTCTCCAACACTTGTTGTTTCCTGTCTTGTTAATATTGGCCATTCTAACTGGTGTAAGGTGGTATTTCAACATGGTTTTGACTTGAATTTCCCTGATACCTAATGATGATGAACATTTTTTCATGTGTCTGTTAGCCATTTGTATGTCTTATATGGAGAAGTGTATGTTCATGTCTTCTGCCCATTTTTTGATGTGATCATATTTTTTGGGGGTGTTGAGTTTGAGGAGCTCTTTGTAGGTCTTGGATATCAGCCCTTTGTCTGTAGTGTCATTTGTAAGTATCTTCTCCCATTTTGTGGGTTGCCTCTTTGTTTTGTTGACTCTTTCCTTTGCTGTGCAAAAGCTTTTTGTTTTGATGGCATCCCTGAAGTTCATTTTCACTTTTATTTCCTTTGCCTTTTGAGACATGTCTTGAAAGAAGTTGCTGTGGCCAATGTCAAAGAAGTTATGCCCATGTTCTCCTCTAGATTTCAATAGATTCCTACCTCATATTGAGGTCTTTCATTCATTTTTAATTTATCTTTGTGTATGGTGTAAGAAAAGGGTTGAATTTCATTTTTCTATGCATGGCTGTCCAATTTTCCAAGCACCATTTATTGAAGAGATTGTCTTTTTTCCACTGGATATTTTTCCTGCTTTGTCAAAGATTATTTGACCATAGAGTTGAGGGGCCAGATCTGGACTCTCTACTCTGTTCCATTGGTCTATGTATCTGTTTTTGTGCCAGTACTATGCTCTGTTGGTGGTCACAGCTTTGCAATAAAGCTTGAAATCAGGTAACGTGATGCCCCCCAGCTTTAGTTTTTCTTTTTCAACATTTCCTTAGCACTTTGGGGTCTTTTCTGGTTTTATACCAATTTTAGGATTATTTGTTCCAGCACTTTGAAAAATGTTGGTGGAATTTTGACAAGAAGGGAAGTAATTAAGATCAGAGCAGAGATCAATGAATTAGAAACTAGAGATACAGTAGAACACATCAATAAAACTAGAAGCTGGCTCTTTGAAAGAATTAATAAGATCAATAAATCATTGGCCAAACTAATCCAAAAGAAAAGATAGAGGACCAAAATTAATAAAATTATGAATGAAATGGGAGAGATCATGACTAACACCAAGGAAATGGAAACAATCATCAGAAATTATTATAACAGTTATATGTCAATAAGTTAAACAACAACAACCTAGAAGATATGGATGCATTCCTGGAAACCTATAAACTTCCAAGACTGAAACAGGAAGAAATTGACAAGCAGAATAGACCAATATCTAGTAACAAGATTGAAGCAATGATCAAAAACCTCCCAAAAAACAAGAGCCCAGGCCCCGATGAATTCCCTGGGGAATTCTACCAAACATTCAAAGAAGAAATAATACCTATTCTTTTGAAGCTGTTTCAAAATATAAAAGCAGAAGGAAAACTTCCAGACTGTTTCTATGAATCCAGCATTACTTTGATCCTCAAACTAGGCAAAGACCCTCAAAAAGGAGAATTTCAGACCAATATCCCTGATGAATATGGATGCCAAGATCCTCAGCAAGATCCCAGCTAATAGGATCCAACAGAACATTAAAAAGATTATCCACCATGACCAGGTGGGGTTTATCCCTGGGATGCAAGTGTGGTTCAACATTTGCAAATCAATGTGATAGAACAAATCAATAAAAGAAGAGGGAAGAACCACAGGGTCCTCTCCATTGATGCAGAAAAAGCATTTGACAAAATATAGCATCCATTCCTGATTAAAACTCTTTAAAGTAAAGGGATATAGAGAACATTCCTCAACTTCATAAAATCTGTCTATGAAAAACCCATAGCAAATATCATTCTCAATGGGAAAAAACTGACAGCCTTCCCACTGAGAACAGGAACAAGACAAGGATGCTGCCCACTCTCACCACTGTTGTTCAACATAGTGTTAGAAGTCCTAGCAACAGCAATCAGACAACAAAAGGAAATTAAAAGTATTCAAATTGGCAAAGAAGAAGTCAAACTCTTCTTTGCAGATGACATGATACTTTATATGGAAAACCCAAAAGACTCCATTCCTGAACTACTAGAACTCATATAGCAATTCAGTAATGTGACAGGATACAAAATAAATGCACAGAAATCAGTTGCGTTCTTATACACTAATAATGAAAATATAGAAAGAGAAATTAGAAAATCAATTCCATTTACTATAGCACCAAAAACTGTAAGATACCTTGGAATAAGCCTAACCAAAGAGGTAAAGGATCTATACTCAAAGAACTAGAGAGCACTCATGAAAGACATTGAAGAAGACACAAAAAGATGGGAAAGTATTCCATGCTAATGGATTGGAAGAATAAACATTGTTAAAATGTCTATACTTCCCAGAGCAATTATACTTACAGCATATTTTGATATCTGACCTGTCTTTGGATGAGAACCATAAAGATGACCTGTGATTATCCTTCTGAATATGGACTTCTTTTTCTTAGCTATCTCCTGAAATGGAAACTTCAACAGGACACCCATAAGCGAGCTATAATATACACTTGTAGCTTGCCAGTGCCTCTCTGAGTGTTCTACCCATCATGACCATCATTCTGGTTATGTTTGCATCTTCTTTCAGTCCTGAGTCTCCACTCCTTCACCCATCATAGTTTTCTATTGCTATAGGCTGTATAGAGCCAAACAAGCAAGTATCTATCTACAGGGCCCGCTTAAGGGCCAAAGATTATGTACCTTCTGTTGTGCATGTAAAGAAATTCTGTATTATAGTCCTTTTCTGTGAAGTTTGAAAGACAAAGTGAACACATCTGAAGTGATTAAAAAGCTATAAGTTATCTAAATCATAATGCATACTTCTCAAAGGGACATTCTAAAGTAAGGGATCTCTAGGTTTGCTTTAAACATGATGGAAAGGACCCAAGAAAAAGGAATTCAGCCATGCCTTGGAGACTAACAGGCTAGAGAAGCAAGGTAGGATAGCTGTTCCCAACAGTAGGAGTTAAAAAGACAAAAGCTAAAGTATACAGAGCAAGTATGTGGGACTGTGGTAAACGAGTGAGGGACAGGGAGAGACCAAATGACAGAGCAGAAAGTTTTAGGAAATTTAATTATCTTTCTTGGATTCTCGACATCCTTCCTTATATATTGGAGTCTGTTTGTGGTTCCCAGGACTTCCTTTGAAAGAGGTAATTGAAAAAACTGAGAGTACTGTTCAGGGAGTGACCTAAAGTTAGAGGGGAACCAGAGTGAGCTAGATACTGTGTTTTTCTTCTCCTTGTTAGGGCTGCAAAGAGGGCCAGGTGCAGAAAGCTCTCATTTTTCCAAATTCCTTTCTCTCACTCCTACCCCACATCAGCACCACAATATAGCACCATAAAGAGCTGTTCACACCAAGAAAGGCATGGGCAAATCCAGCATGGTGCCAACCAGGAAGAAAGGCTGACCCTTGAGTGTTAAGTGTATGGCCTCTGTCACCCTGGCCTGGGGCCCCAACAGAGTCTCAACTGCTTCCTAGAGAAGTTTTTACCAATTGCTTTTCTGCTTCAAGATTATAAAACCAGCATTTTTGCATTATTTGAGTTCTCTTCTAACACTTGCCCAATGAAAGAAGGCAAAGAAGAAAATTATCTTTCTTAATATTCCCTTTTCCCAGGACA
Organism: Spilogale gracilis; assembly: GCA_004023965.1. Classification (NCBI taxonomy): domain Eukaryota; kingdom Metazoa; phylum Chordata; class Mammalia; order Carnivora; family Mephitidae; genus Spilogale; species Spilogale gracilis. The sequence continues at coordinate 42,927 of PITA01013334.1, forward strand.
AAGCACACAGGACTTTTCCCCTCCTCACCAACCCATAGTAGAAATTCTTACCTAGTTCTGCATCCTGATATAATCTGGAAGTAGGGTTTATATGTATATTTCTTTGGCTGGACTGTCAGTTCTCTGAGGATAGGACACTGGGTTACCTCTACCACTCTCATCTTTGCACCCCAATGTTTAACAGAGTGGCTGATGCCAAAGATAGTTCAATAAATGGAAGAGGAGGAAAGACCCCAAAAGAGTTTCTAGGCTTCATCCTGGAATTCTTTCTAGACAAAGCAGATCATGAATGAATGAATGTTTACTCCAACCAATACAAGGCCTTTAAACTCTTCAAGTTTAGGTTAATGCTTCTTTTAAATTGAAAAAGACTGGATGTCCCCATTAAATCATTAGGTCTTTTCCAAAGTGACTATTAACTATAAGCAAAATATTATGATCACACAGGGTAATTTTGCTAGAGAGGAAAGTGGAATTTAGGTTATAGGATTTCAGGTATGTATTAGAATACTAGAATATGGTGATGCTACATAGTGAAGGCTTTATGTATCTTGTTTGATAGGGGAAGGGCTCTGGTTATAGGAAAGGTGCTAAGGAGGGAGATGAAAGAGTACAAAAGGCCACATTACTTCTTCGCTTGACCTATAAACAAGTTGTACAATTTTGCCACATTTGAGGAAGAGACCCTGTTATTATCCTTAGAAAACCATTCTTTCCCTCTAAATACAGAGCTTAGCAATTTTTCCAGAAGTTTTTGTGCACATCAGGCTGAAATCTTTTTTCCATTTCCCCCCAAAAATGTTCCTATAGAGAAGAGAGAAAAATGAGCATTTTAAAACTGGTTGGGGGACTAGGGGAGGAAAAAAACAAGATACTATATGGGTGCATTAAGAAAATATGTCACAAATAAGTTGTCAAAAAATAGCTGCTCTGTCTTTGAAGAAATTCTTCAAGGTCCCTGAAATTTAGCCTGAAAAATAAAGCTGACAAATTGGTGTTTTTTTTTCTAGAGGTCTATTGTGCAAACATTGAGAAATACGCTCAAGGTTCTTGTATGGTTTTCTCCAACAGGGTCATTACCTTATCTTTATTTGGAACTTTGTATTTTTTATCACCAACTTAAACTTGTCCCAGCCCTGCCACACATACAGTGCATTCATAAGATCTGATCTCTACTTTCTTCTGGGAGCATTCCCTGGCTACCCAGGTCTCATTCATCTCTCTTTTCTGTAAACCACCTGTCAATGACAATACTCACTTTACATTTAATTATCTGGATTTTCTCAAGTTTTATTTAAGTACTTTCTGTCTCCAATCAAAAAGTAAAGTCCTTGAGGATCAGAGACTGTACTTATATAGTACTTCTCTTGAGACTCCCACCTGGTCCTTACATTGTGTAGAACTGGTCGTAAGAACCGAGAAAGTAATGATGAATTGTTATATTTGGAGTCTCTCATGCTTCAGGTCTGTTTAGCATCCCTGTCATAAGTGAAAAATTTTCAAATATAATGAGTTGTAACTCTTCTGGAATTACTAAGAGAAAAGATATAGTAGAACTTAGCATCATTTTTTTTTTCTAATGCATCTGAAGAAAAAGTGGCAAAAGAGTTTATACATTGGGGAAACTATGGAGATATTTCTCATCTGTTTTTCTCTCCCTCACTGGATTATATTTCCTATGTCATGGAATGATTGTGTCAATGAGACTCAAAAGGCCAACAAGTGATCCTAGGACTTCAGAAAGAAAAGAATACAGAAACAGATATTCTTCCTCCAAAACTCTGGTGTTAACCTCCTAGAGGGGAGCCTTGATGCCAGAAATCATGTGAAAACTCCATTTCCTGGTGATTACAGACCTGCAGATTTCCAAAGGACATATCTACCCCTTGATATCCCTTGTCTTGCCTTAAAATTGCAAGCTCCTTCAGGCCCATGCTCAGTTCCCATTCTTTTGCAGTTTCCTCAGTTTCTCTCAGAGGTTGGTTATGCAGTACTCGATAAATACATGATTAAATGACACCTTCAGTTGTGATTTTTATTTCAATTACCAGTATGTATCATAATAGTTACTCTCAGTGTAGACAATAACTCTTCTCCCACCAACATGGTATCTTGAAACGATTTCATGCCTTAACTGAGGTTTATAATCTGGATTGATGAGGAGCTCATATAGCAGAATGGTGACACGTTTGGTCTCAAAGTCAAGCCACCTGAACTTGTAGCTTGGTTTTGTTACTTATTTCTTGTGAACTTGAATGTGTTTTGTTTTGTTTTGTTTTTCTTCTTTGCATCTCAGTTTCCTTACTTGGTATGAATTTGTTATGAGGATTACATGAAATGATCCACATAAAATACTTGAGAAATCACCCGGTACACCAAATTTTTAGTAGATAGTAATTATTGTTAGTTATTCTTCTTGTCTAGCTCCAGAGGATATGTCAGCCACCTAGACATACCCTGTTTGTACTATGAATTTTTCCTCCACTCTGAAATCAGACTGTTAACCACTTTACAGGCTGAAGTAAGGTAAACACCACTCCAACCCTCATAGTCATATGTAAAAGGACGTTGAACACCCTGCTGCTCCATGGAGCTAGAGCAGGAAGCGGTGCATGAGGGCCAGAGTTGCCAACATCTCCTGAGTTCAAATGAACATTGATGAGCCAAGACATTCCATAACAACATGACCCCAGATTATATTTGTTTCCTCTTTCCTTGCTGCTTCCTTTTCAGTGAAACATTCATACAAACCAGACCACAATACAACAAAGAAATTTCCAGGTCTTCATTCAAATGATTTGTTTCTTAAATGTTACCTGATCAGACCAAAGTTCAGTACAAATACTTGGAATTGTATAGTATTTTGGAATGGGTTGTGATCAACATGACTGATGAGAACAGCTTAGTAATTAACTTCTTCAAGTGGGTGTCAAAACGTCTTATTTCTAATTCTGAGACTGCTATCTGGAGAACTTCCTTTTTGGATTACTTCCTTCCTGGATTTGAATTTCCCCCATCATAATCTCTGAAAAATAATATTCATCTCTACTCTACGTCGGAAACTGTCTAAAAGCACTTCTTCAAGAGTTTCCCTCAAACAGTAGGCAAAGGCAAAGAAATAAACCCTTCCTGGTTTGATAGTTTCTATGTTTCCATGATAAGCCTACTAACAAAGAAGTTTTCTTGTATCAATAACAAAGCAAATCCAGAAAGAAAATCCTATTATATGAGGAAAGACATTGTTAAAGTGGATTAACTTTTAAGGTAGGATAATTTTATATAGGAATTACTTGGATAAAATTTTTCTGTGACCTGAGGTAAAATTGCAAAATGCAAATCTTGAATTATCCTGAGAACCCTCCATACAGTATCAGTGATTTTACAACTCTCACCTAAGGCTTCGTGATGCTTTGATTAATAGAAACACCTAAATAGGGGTGTCTGGGTGGCTCAGTTGGTTAAGCGACTGCCTTCGGCTCAGGTCATGATCCCGGAGACCAGGGGTCGAGCCCCACATCGGGCTCCCTGCTGGGCAGGAAGCCTGCTTCTCCCTCTCTCACTCCCCCTGCTTGTGTTCCCTCTCTGGCTGTGTTTCTCTCTGTCAAATAAATAAATAAAATCTTAAAAAAAAAAAAGAAACACCTAAATTTGTCCAATCTCAGAAGTCCCCAAGATATCCAATACAAATGTTTACGTTTTAATTGAAATGTATCTGACACATAATGCTGTGTTAAGATGTACAGTATTAATTTGATATATTTATATACTGTAATATGATTGCCATTGTACTGGTAACTAACACTTCTATCATGCTATATAATTATGCTTTCCTTTAAGTGGTTAGAATAATTAAGTTCTAGTCTCTTAGCAAGTTTGTGGACTTTAATACAATATTGTCTAATTTGCTATACCATGCATTAGATCTCTAGGGCTTATTTACTACTCATTGCAAGTTTGTACCTTAAACAACATCTGTCCTAATATTTCTCAAGTTATTCTCCGCAGATGAGAGACTCTTATAAATGAGTACACAATAATAATGGCAATGACATCCTCACATACCACTTGATAATTTATAAATAAGTCATTTTGTATACATTATCTCATCCTCACAACACTGTGAAATAGTTATGAGAGATACAGTTACCTCAATTTTCATATGTGTGAAGACAGAAAGAAGAATCAATAGAGATGACACAGAATGGAGGGCCACTCATAATTTACCCATCCATTCTTTTAACAACCATTAATGAATAATTACAGTTTCAAGCTATGAGAGCATATAGCAATAAGCCAAATATTTACAAAACCTATAGCTTAATGAAAGTGACTGACAGTTAAAGAGATAATATAAGATAAATGTTGGGATATGGATCTGAGACATTGAGATATGGATCTAAGATCAAAGAGCAGGGACCCCTACTTTAAAGGTTGCAGAAAGCCTTTTTAAGGAACTTTTATTTCAGCTGAGATATGGGAAAGAGTAAGGAGTTAGCCGTGAAATGGAAGCAAGGATTAGTAGTCCTAGAGGAAGGAACATTATGTTCCAAGGACCAGAAATGAGTGATGACAACGCCTACCACAAAACCAAACGAATTTTATCTTGATGGAGAAATGTAAGATGAAAAAGGAACGAGATGAAGCTGGAGAGTTAGAAAAAGGACCAAAGTCATAAAAGACTTTATTTATTTTAAGAGCAATGACAAAACAAAAGCTAGGACAGCATAAAAAAACTAGGAGAGTAAAAAATTTTGGAGGCCAAGGACCAAAGAAATCTTTAGGAATATAGCCAATGATGTCCTTCAAAGAAGTCAAAGAATGAAAGAACTGAGAAGAAGCCATTTGAGACATCATGAATGACCTTAACATTTTCATTTTTGTGGTAGAGGAGGAACCCAAGCTCCATATGTGATTAAAAGACAAGGAAGTAAAAACAAAGGATGTGTAGACTGTGGTTTGAAAAGTTCAATTCCCCTATTGCTAGAGTTGGTACCAGGGTCAAAGAAAGTTTTTCAAGACAGAAAGATTTAAACATGTTTGTGGGCACAGAGAAAAGGTTGGGAATAAATTTAGACATTAAAGACGTCATTAAGTCATTGAAGATTATGGATGTGGTAATACACAGCATGTAACTATTATTATTAACTATATTATTATTATTAGCTATAGTTAATGATAATGTGGGTTATTTTTTAAAGGATTGTATTAATCTTAGAGAGCACGCAAAGAGACAATGAGTGGGGGGTGGGGGGCAGAGGGAGAGGGAGAAGCAGGCTCCCCACTGGGCAGGGAGCCCCACACAAAGCTCCATCCCAGAACCCTGGGATCATGAGGCAGGCAGCTGTTTAAGTGACTGAGCCACCCAGGCATTCCTATAGTTAATAATATTGTAATGCATATTTGGAAGTTGCTAAGAGAGTAGATCACAAAGCTCTCATAACAAGGACAAAAAGCATTGTAACTCTGTATGGTGATGGATGCTAACTATACTTATTATGGTGATCATTTTGCAAAATACACAAATACTTAGTCAGGTCATACACCTGAAACTAATATGTCAATTTAAAAAATTAAGGAAGTAGGATACATGGGAAGAGTTAAAATGAAATGCTCAGGTGAGCAAAAGGCTCAGAAAAAGATCTGTGTACATATTTTTAAAGCCCAAGTACTAAATCAAATCCTACCTATTTTCCTCTCCCTGGCTACTTAAACTACAACATTCCTGAAAAGCTGTGTCTTTTTATCATTTGGTCTGCTTGTAGTGGGACACTTTCATGTTGGACCCAACTTGCTCATCTTCATATTTGAGATGATTTTAAGAATTGTTAAGTCACATATCCTTAGGATATGGAAAGACAACCTAGAAAATAAATTCTGGCATATGAGGATATTCTTCATTCCCATGAAAAGGGGAAGTGTTCATATGCAATAAATCAGTACGGAAAGGTCTTCAGAATTTGAAGTGAGATGAGTCAGGCTGTCGTCTTTCATCATTGCAGTAGCCAAAATGCCAAATTCTCAGACCATGAAAGCATTAACAATCTTTCATCAACAACTAGAGACCTCTCCCAAGCATTTGCAAAGTAAGCCATATAATAGCTCTTTTCCATGCTGCCAACCCCCACAACACACACACACACACACACACACACACACACACACACACACACACACACTAAAATTCCAGCAATGGAGTTTTTCTTAGACATTTCAAGGGATTATGGAGTCAGATACTCTGGAAGATCCCATCTTGAAGTATTTCAAGACCTCCTACATCTATATGTGTGTATCCATCTAGCATTACAGTGGAAAAATAGAGGACAAATCTTTCCCTTATGCAGGCTATAGGCAAAGAATATTGAAAAGAAAATTGATCTATTTGCAGATGCTGCAGAGCTGGATAACAGAACTCATCCAGAAGAATCAACCAATATTCTAAATATCCTCAACATATTCAAGTATTGGGCTGAGACCAACAGCATGAAATTTAACTGGCACAAAGCATTTAAGATAAATACCATGATTGCATTTGAGCATAGTAGAGGCAAGCTATGAAAAAGATCTTGGGATTTTAGTTGATTGCAGGTTTAAGATGACCCAGTATAGCTACTAGTGACATCTGATGCCAATTTAGACACACTAAAGAAGAGTGTTTTCACTAAGAAAGCAAATTACTTCCCCATAAACTTTATAGATTTAGCCCCATTCTGAAGTGTTTTATTCCAGTTTAACAACTGGACTGTGAGCAGGGGCAGGACAGCCATGATCACATTATATACCAATTCACAGTAGCCACATCTTTAACATGTTCTCTAATATTGATTTTAATCCCTATAATCATCCTATGAGATAAATGTTATTATATCAATTTTTATAGATATCAGTGCTGAAAGTTGAAAGGCATTAAGTGCCTTGACCAAGGCAGGATGGTTAATAAGTGACAAAGCCAGGTCACTGACTCTTAGATCATCCTGTAACAACTATGATGTTTAATCTAGGGATTCATGTTAGCACTCTTCAAACATTGGAAGGACCATTATATGAGATAATGGATAGATGTTAAGAGAACTGGATATGAGTAAAGACCAGATGACCATCAATGAAAGAGTAGAAAGGTGAAGAATATAACACAAAGCCCATGTAACTAAAAGGAGTCAGTAGACTAAACTGTATTCCCTAGTAAAACTTGATTTCTAAAAAAATGCTTCTGAGAAAATTCCTGAACAAGAGTTTGTGCAAAATTTTCCTTAGCTCTCATTTTCTCTATAAATTTCTCTCTATTTTTATTATGAAAGCAGAAGTGGAAAAATTGGAGGGAGGATGCCTTGAAAGTGACTCCGGAAAAGGAACCACTGATGGTGCCCCCTGCCTAAAACTTTAGGATTACATCAGCAAAGCCTTTTTATGAAACATACCAATTATTCCTACTCCATGTGAAGGAAGACAGGGAGTAAAAGATGAGAGGTTAATCTTTTCCCAAGACAGTGTTTGGATCTAGCAGAAGTATATCCTTCCACAATTGAAATTCATTCTAATCCTTCAAAATATCATATAAAATATCAAGCTAGTTTCTGCTATATCTGCTTAATCCCAGTAATGGAGAATCAAGACACAGTAGAAAGAGCACTGAACAAGTAGTCAGAAACTTTGCTGCTAATTGCAGTCATGCTAGGTACCACGTGACTGGCCTTAGGCAAGCTTACACTGGGTTTACATTAGGCAATGGGGCTGTCAAGGCCTTTGGCACCTCATAAAATTTAAGAGCATGCACTGTGTCACAAGGATTAAGTGTGCATACTTTAGTGTTAGACAGCCTGATTTTAAAGCAATCCCCTGCCACTTAGATGTCTCACCTTGAACACTTCACTAAATTTATCTAACTTTAGTTCTGTTATATGCTAAATATGTGGAAATAAAAGTGCATATAAGGGGCACCTAGCTGATTCAGTCGGTGGAAATGAAACTCTTGATCTTAGAGTTATGAGTTCAACTTCACAATGTACATGACATTATCATGTACATCATCAATGAAGGGAATCACTGGTCATTATCCATGTATTTATGAGAAGGCAGATTTCAAAAACTTCAAAGAAAATTAAATAAAATTCAGTTAAATATAATTGGGAGAGGGAAGGGATTGAACCGAGAAAGTCAAGAAATTATCAGAAAGAAATGGCTGATACTACAGTAGTGTATCATGTGGATGGAGGTGTGTGGCTATACAAACAGCTCTTCTGATGGACTCAGACCCAAAAGCATGTAAATTAAAAAAGAGACATGGAGCACATAACCAAGACAATTTTTTTAAAGATTTTATTTATTTGACAGAGAGAAACACAGCCAGAGATGGAACACAAACAAGGAAAGTGAGAGAAGGAGAAGCAGGATGTGGGACTCGATCCCTGGTCTCCGGGATCATGACCTGAGCCGAGCCGAAGGCAGTCGCTTCACCAACTGAGCCACCCAGGCATTCCCTACCAAGACAATTTTTAAACAATGGCACAAGCCTCCCAGAATAGAGGCAGGAATACTTACTTTAAACCAAAATGAACTAAGATGTGTGAAAAAGCATTCTGAAGCAAAGAAAAAGACTGCTTTATTTGTGTTTTTGGTTTTTGCTTCTTTGTTTAAAGAAGATTGATAAGAAAAGAGTTAGAGCTTGATTCCTTGGGGATAATAGTGCCATATTAACTTACAGATGAGCAGAGGAACCTGAGTTTCTCAGGGCCTATTTTGCTTTCTTCTAATTTCTGTCAGGAATATTTATTGAGCAGCTGCTATGTGTCAAGCATTGTTTCAAATGCTGAGCCTTTTATAATGATGCAATATAATTGGTCTTGTCTAGAGGTTGATAGTCCACTAACAAGATAGGTATGCAAATAAATAAATATAAACTATATAATTAAATATCCTAATGTAATTATAGTAATAGAGGTGAGTATGAAGCCCAAGGGAAACATAACTAAAAAATTATTCAAATCTGCCGGGGGTTCTAGAGGAAGATTCAAGAAAGAATAGCATTTAGACTGAGACATCTCAGTCAGTGAAGTGTTGTACAAACTGGAAAGGGTAACAGATAGAAGATAAGAATATACTAGAACTGTCTGTCATGTTGAATGAGTTTAGCTCCATTGATCCTGGTGAATTCATTCAGTTGGCTAAAAAAATTTACTAAGATTTCATAATGCCTGACAAGTTTTGGAGATAGTAGAGAACTGAGAAATTACAGAAGACTAAAAACTGATAAATATTTAGGCTTTCAATTTTAAGAGGAAGAATTCAATGAAAGGCAATGTTGTGGATTGTTTGAGAGAAGTGTTGTAACCTTAACCAAGTTATCGAATATCTTTGTTTTTCAGTTCCTCATCTATAAAATGGGAGAATAAGAGGTTATTTTCAAAAAGGTTGTAGTGAGGATTATATGATAAGTGCTTAGAAGAGTGCCTATACATCATAAGCTCTCAATAACTGTGAACTGTTTAATAATTCAACAAACTAGAGACCAAAGTGGTTGGCCTCACTCCCAGGAAAGATCCCAAAATATAAGGTTTAAAGACTCAAAATTATCCAAAATAGTTATAACAAAACCATCATCAGTATAACGATGTCTTATTGCTCAGGATCTGAATTTTGTTAATTTTGCTCCTTTGAGAGTCTCCCCTCTCCTCTATTGCTTCTTTTTTTTTTTAAGATATTATTTATTTATTTGACAGAGAGAGATCACAAATAGGCAGAGAGGCAGGCAGAGAGAGAGAGAGGAGGAAGTAGGCTCTCTGCTGAGCAGAAAGCCCGACGCAGGCCTCGATCCCAGGACCCTGAGATCATGACCTGAGCTGAACGCAGAGGCTTTAACCCACTGAGCGACCCAGGCGCTCCTCCTCTATTGCTTCTGCCACCAGAGACCAGTCCTCACCTGAGCTGTCTCGGTAACACTTGGGCGGCTTTGCTCTGCCTCGCCCACCATCTTTCACCATGCCTCCTGAGTTTTCTAAAACAGATTTCATCAAGTTATAAACTCCTAAAATAAAAAATAAAAAGCCCCTAAATAGTAAAGTATAGATTCCTTGGACAAGTACTACAGCTACTTGGAATCTGGCTTCCTCTTGTCCAGTATCAGCTCCCATCTTCTATCTCCACAAGCCAACTTTGCCAGGCCATGCGACTTACACCTGCTCTCTTCCACACTTCTATGCCTTTTCTTGCCCTTCTCCCTCTGCCTGGAGGACTACCTCCTACTGTGTCATCACACATAAATTCAAATACTCTCCCTTCTCTCATTTAGCTAGAATGTGTTATTCCTTTATTAGAGCCCTATTCTTTTCATAGCACATTCTTTATTGTAGTGGATAAAAGAATGGAAAAAGAAATGGGGTAAGTTTGGACTATCCAGATTCCAATTCCTGCATTACTTCTTATCTTTACCATATCTCAGTTTTCCCATTTGTAAATTATAAATGTGAGATTAATTACAGACAGTCCCTAACTCATGATGGTTTGACTTATGGTTCTTCAACTTCACGATGCATAAAAGTGATACACACATGGGACAATCCCATTTGATGACTCCCAGGCAGCCAGGTAATTAGGAGGATAAATGACTGATACCATTAACAGCCATTCTGCACCCATAAAACCAGTACAGAAGACACTCAACACTTTATTACAAAACAGGCTTTTTGTTAGATGATTTTGCCCACCTGTAGGCTAACATAAGTGTTCTTCTAGCAGGACTAAACTAATCACATTCCTCCATGTCAACTCCTAAGTACACGATAAGTTTCTAGCAATCAATTCTGTTTAAAGTGTCTTAAGAGGAGCGCCTGGGTGGCTCAGTTGGTTAAGTGACTGCCTTCGGCTCAGGTCATGATCCCGGAAAGCCAGGATCAAGTCCCACATCGGGCTCCCTGCTTGTCAGGAAGCCTGCTTATCTCTCTCTCACTCCCCCTGCTTGTGTTCCCTCTCTGGCTGTGTTTCTCTCTGTCAAATAAATAAAATCTTTAAAAAAATAAAAAATAAAAAAAATAAAGTGTCTTAAGAAACTTGAATAACTTGAGCTACTAAACCTAACTAAAGACATCTGAATGATTGCTCAAGCCTCACTGGCAGCTATAGTTGGTTGTGGTCCCATCCACTTCTCTCCCCCTTCAAAAACTCCTGCCTATATGAGCAGGAAATGTGGTTTTCTGGGGCATTAGTTTGCCAACTTCTCAGCTGTATTTTTCAAATAAAGTTGCTTTCCCTGACCCAACACTTTGTAGCTTGACTTGTTTCCCTGTCATGTGGTGAATGGATGGGACTTAGGTTTAGTAACAATTTTGGTGAGCCTGCCAGAAGGCATGTGGTTCAGGGTTAGCTAGCACAGTGTTAAGAAGACTTTGGGAATGGTCCCTAGCAACATCAGGACTGCTTTCAACCAGGGACTCTCACTTCATCTTTGAGGTCAGTGTAGGTGACCCCAGCTTTCTATAGGAGCAGGAAGCCAACATCTGGATGCGTTCATGGGCTCAAATACTAGCTGCATTACTGCTCCATTGTGTAAACTGAAGCTCCCTTTCTTTGCTGTTTGTTTCTGTTCTTTGAGATAAAAGGCTAGTAAAAATAGCTGTTGGACTTTTTACCCAGTTTGATTCTGGTTTTTCAGGTAAGCAGCTCTTTTGTGATTGTGTGATAGGCATGGGAAATTTAATGTCTATTCTACTTTGACAGGCTGGGTGCATTTTGAAGAAATGGCCCAATTTCAGTTATTCATCCATGTCCAAGAAAATAATCTTTTATTGTGCCAGAGCATAGACACAGAATATACACTGGAGTCTGTGAATGATGGATTTTAAACAGTTCCTTGAATTACCATGCCACCTTGCAATTGGATTTGTATTGCCAGAGATCTGGCAAAGATGATGAGATTCCCTCTATCAGGAGGAGACTAAAAGGGAAGACTCTAAGCTGATGGTACAGAGACTAGAAAAGAAGACTGGCAAAAATGATGAGATGCTCCTCTATCAGGAGACTAAAAGACAAGGATCCCAGCTGGTGGTAACAGAGACCAGAAAAGAAGGCTATTCCCCTGGTACTATAAAAAGATGGAGCAATTTTTTAGAAGGCAGGATATTACAAGTTCTAAATCCTTTCCCTACACTTCTACCCTTGCCTCTGTCAGCCAGTTTTCCATCTCATCTAGCTGAAACACTAGCTTCTGGAAACTGCTGGGCCTTTAGCTCTTCCTCAGTAGGATACCGGTGAAGTATCAGGGCCTGGAGTAGTCTCCTCTTATAAGATGCAAGGGACTCAATTTGTCCAGGAGCCAGAGCAGAGCAGTTCCCTGCTGGTGATATAAACTGACATGGGCAACCAGCCAGATACTTATAGACTTATAGTCCCTTTTGTACTTACAGTCCCTTTTTTACTTCAGATCAGTTGAATGGGAGGAACAATAATTCCTCCCAACAGGCTGATCCCCCTGAAATGACTGAATACTGACCTCAATATTTATAAGCCACTGACTCTCTTAGGCAGATATTGAAATTCTTAAATATGCTTCTTCTGGTCAATGAGAAATGATTAGTGATAGAGAAAGAGTGCGGGCTCCATAACTCCTACACTAATGCTGTTGTTCCATTGGTGGGACCAAATTGGGATCCCAGTGACCGGGAATGTCTGGATTTGATTACAACAAGAAATGCAATTTGGTTGGTGTCAGAAAGGGGGTTCCTAAACAAAAGAAGCCTTAATAAAATACAGGAATTCCAAGAAAAATCTAATGAGGATCCCTTTGAGTTTTTGGAGTACATTTACCAAACATACCAAAAGTATACATGTGCTTAAGGGACAGGAAAATATTTGGATGATTAATGTGACCTTTATTAGACAGAGTGTTCCTGACATTAAAAGAAAACACAAAAGTTGGATAAAGCATTAGGAATGAATCCATCGCAGCTGGTGAATATAGCAGTCAAAGTATACTATGGCAGGGAATAGACACCAAAAAAGGGAAGATTTAAAGAGACAGACTTCTTCTTTGTAGAAGCCCTAGGTGGCTCTCACAAATTCTGGGCCCTTTGGAAAAATAAGGGAGGTTCTTTAGCTGAAAGCCAATGTGCTTACTATAAGAAAGAAGGATGCTAGAAGAAGAGCTGCCCTAAATGAGGAAAGAATAAAAAGGCTAAGGAAGGGAAGGAAAGGAAGTATCAGATGATCAAACAAGATGCAGGCTCTGATGCAGAATGAAGGGGCCCAGTGACTCCCATTGATTTAATTAAATCAATAGGAATTTTCCCATAGGACCTCTGGGTAACAGTGACAGTGGGAAGTCAATTAATGGATTTTTTTTTTTTTACTGTTACTTAAATTTTTTTCCCAGTGTTCCAAGATTCATTCCCCATTCCCCACACCCAGTGCTCCACACAATAGGTGCCCCCAGTACCCACCACCAGGCTCTCCCATCCCTCCACAACCCTCCCTCCAAGTCCCTCAGTTTGTTTCTGTGTCCAAAGTCACTGTTGTTTCATTTCTCTCCCTGGATTACCCTACTTCCCATTTACTTTCCTTCTCCCACTGTCCTCCAGGTTACCCCTCATGCACCGCCAGTAAGTGAAACCATGTGATACTTGACTTTCTCTACTTGGCTTATTTCACTCAGCATAATCTCTTCCAGTCCAGTCCATGTTGCTACAAAAGTTGGATATTCATCCTTTCTAATGGAGGCATAGTATTCCATTGTATATATATACCACTTCTTCTTTATCCATTCATCTGTTGATGGGCACCTTGGCTCTTTCCACAGTTTGGCGATTGTGGCCATTGCTGCGATGAACATTAGGGTACATATGGCCCTTCTTTTCACTACATCTGTATCTTTGGGGTAAATGACCAGTAGTGCAATTGCAGGGTCATAGGGTAGCTCTATCTTTAATTTTTTAAGGAATCTCCACACTGTTTTCCAAAGCGGCTGTACCAGTTTACATTCCCACCAATAGTGTAAGAGGGTTCCCCTTTCTCCGCAGCCTCTCCAACACTTGTTGTTTCCTGTCTTGTTAATTTTGGCCATTCTGCCTGGTGTAAGGTGGTATCTCAGTGTGGTTTTGATTTGAATTTCCCTGATAGCTAGTGACGCTGAACATTTTTTCATATGTCTGTTAGCCATTTGTATATCTTCTATGGAGAAGTGCCTCTTCATGTCTCTTGCCCATTTTTTGATGTGTTCATCTTCTTTTTGGGTGTTGAGTTTGAGTAGTTCTTTATAGATCTTGGATACCAGCCCTTTGTCTCTAGTGTCATTTGCAAATATCTTCTTCCATTCTGTGGGTTGTCTCTTTGTTTTGTTGACTGTTTCCTTTGCTGTACAGAAGCTTTTAATTTTGATGAAGTCCCAGAAGTCAATTTTTGCTGTTGTCTCCTTTGCCTTTGGAGACGTGTCTTGAAAGAAGTTGCTGTGGCCGATGTCAAAGAGGTTACTGCCTATGTTCTCTTGAAGGATTTTGATGGATTCCTGCCTCACGTTGAGGTCTTTCATCCATTTTGAGTTTGCCTTTGTGTGTGGTGTAAGAGAATGGTCTAGTTTCATTCTTCTATATGTAGCTGTCCAATTTTCTCAGCACCATTTATTGAAGAGACTGTCTTTTTTCCACTGGATATTTTTTCCTGCTTTGTCAAAGATGATTTGCCCATAGATTTGTGGGTCCATATGTGGACTCTCTACTCTGTTCCATTGGTCTATTTCTCTGTTTTTGTGCCAGTCCATGCTGTCTTGGTAATCATAGCTTTGTAATAAAGCCTGAAGTCAGGTAATGAGATGCCCCCAGCTTTGCTTTTCTTCTTCAGCAGTTCCTTAGCGATTCGGGGTCTTTTTTGGTTCCATATAAAGTTTAGGATTGTTTGTTCCAACGTTTTGAAGAATGTTGGTGGAATTTTGATTGGAATGGCATTGAAAGTGTAGATTGCTCTGGGCAGTATAGACATTTTGACAATGTTTATTCTTCCGATCCATGAGCATGGAATGCTCTTCCATCTTTTTGTGTCTTCTTCAATTTCTTTCATGAGTGTTCTGTAGTTCCTCGAGTACA